>JANIJG010016403.1:61236-84781 GCA_024611175.1 Megaceryle torquata
AAGATGTTCTGTCTTTGGACTTAATCATTATCCTCATAACATTCGATACCTTTTTTTTAAATTTTAAAGAATTTTTTTTTGTTTTTTTTTTTTTTTTTTTTTTTTTTTTTCATTTTCTTCAGCCTGTGTTAATATGTAATGCTAACAGAACTGGTTTACATGTGGCTGAATCTATGGGAAGGAAACATCCAACAAAGCAACAGTAAAATGGTTGCACTGTTGCATATGTCTCCAAACTTCTTAGAATGAAGAATTTTCATTCCTCCAAGGAGAGTATGCTTTAGAACCAGAGAGAAGACAGCATTCATCTGGAGCCTGGATCTGCCTTGTCTGTGAGGCTACTGGTGTTAGGGGTTCAACAAAGAAAGAAAAAAACTCAAAAAACCTGCAGAAATCATGCTAGGAAGAAGCACTATTTCCAATAACTTGAATATTTTTTGACTGGTTCCCCTGATGCTCAACTTTCCATGCTTTAAAAGTGCAATGAGATCTGGGAACATTTCAACACTGGTCCTGATTTCTGAGGATGGATTTCTCCAGGGAGAGCATATTGCAGCAGTGTTTGCCTCCCAGAGCCAAGCACACACTCCAGTCAATGGGTAGCAGTTGGCAGGCCACCTCTCCCTTGTCAAGAAGCCAGTTGTACTATTGTCTCCTGCCACATCCCTGAGGAATACCTGTGGGCACTGGCAGCCACACAGCTGAGGAAAGAAGGGGAAAAAGGTGTAACTGGAATAAAACTAACTATTCAATTTATTTATTTATTTTAACAGAAACAGCTTATTGCAAATATACTTTGTTAAATCAAACTCATTCCAGATTAACTGGGCACAATATCCAGGCATGCGGCTGGTTTACAGAGCAACCAAACACTCAGTAAGTCTTGGAACTAATGGACTGGCTTTGGAAACCAATCGGGTGCTGCCAGGACCAATTATTTTCAGCAACAACTTTCTGTTACCAAAATGCAGTACTGTGGACTTTGGCCTGCTTGGTAAGAGCTATTCTGCTAGCTCACTGATGAGCACAATTCAGACTGCAGACCTTGAAATAAGCCTGCATAGCATGGAGAAAAGGATAGCCTGATCGTCAGCAAAGGCTTTGTCTTAACCAGCAATAAGCAGTGGTAATGGTTAAGCCTGAGTTTTATTCTAAGCTAATTACAGATATGCTGTGCCTAAGAGTGCAGTAGGCAGTTGAAGGAAATCCTTGCATTCTTCAGGATGAGAATACAAACAGGTGATGGGAGTTAATGTCTATGTCACCCCAACTGCAGATGCATATGGACTTGCATTCCTACAGCAAAGAGAAATTTTCAGAAAGAAATAGTTTAGAGATATAGACCAGGTTGTGAGACTGTAGAGCTGATTTTCTGGGGAAGTATTCCCAGCACAGCTCACATCACAGGCTGCTCAGCTGGTCCTATTTGACCACAAACTTCACAGTCAAGCCAACTTCACTAAGACAGTGGTGGGTGATGCAGATACTTTGTGGTGAGTCTGATTGATGCAGTTTATGAGTCAGCTGAGAATTTGCATTATTGTGTGGCTTTAAGGCAAGAATTTGTGTGGCTTTTCTGGTGGAAACTGAGTTTTGCTTTGACACTTTAGGGAGACTGAAAGGACGTCTATAAAATGAAACATCACCTTTCATCAACTGTGATGATGGCAACCTCTGTACCAGGCATCACTGAAGGTTTTAATGAGCCGTCGTCATTTACCCCTCTCAAAGTTACACACTCCTAATGTGCTTACAGACAACAGTACCCCAAGCATAATGACCTGCCACCCCAGCATGAAAGGAGAGCTTGCTGTGACACATTGGCAATAGGAAATGAAATATGCTGTCAGTTTACAGTCTCCTACAGTTCAGCTTTTATGGTGATTGAGAAAAAAGTCTGGGTGTAAAGGTCTGAATCTCACTAAGTGACTGGACACTGAAAATGGCATTGAGATTGTAGAGACTTGAAATACAGGAAGTTCAGATATATTCTACGTGGGAAATCAGAGGGAAGAAGAGAAGACATTGGTAGAGTGACAGCAGAAATGTATAAGGAGCAGGGAAGAAGGGGAAAGGTTATTTGATTGGGCTAGGAATGGAGGAGATATCTAGTCTGACAGATGAAGGTGATAAAGACACAAGAGGAAGAGGGGAAGGAGGAAGCAGGAGACCATGCGCTTCTAAGGCAGGTGCATCAGGGAAGTACTTTTATTTCCTGGAGGTTTTTGCACCACCTAATAACATTGGCTATATGAGCCCTCCAACCTACTTTTCTAGCAGATCATCCCAAACTTAACACATATTCTAAAAACTCTTAGCTAATTGCTATTGCCTAGTTTTCAGTAAATACTGGCTACAACTGTGTTTCCTTCCAAATTTTTTAATAAAAAGGAACCTGTATCTAAGCAAAATACATAGCTTTGGTTATTTGGAAGTTTGGGGAAAATTAGATGCCTGGATTATCAAGGGATCTGACAAACAAGTCTTGAGACATTCTTTAAAAGGAAATTTGTATAAGAAATGGTGTCCTTTATTCAAGGACTGAAGGTCTTATCTCCTCTGGAGGTCTCTGAGATACTGTTCTACAAAGATTTGACAGCAAAACTGTAGGTTTTTCTTGGAAAAACTCGATCAGCTCTCATCTCTTCAAGACAAAATTTCCCCTGTCTTGAAGGAGTTCCTAAATATGGTCATTCTCTTCCTCTTTGTGGGATGTGGCCAGCTGTAACTGCAACTTTCTTATTGAAATCACTGAGACACGTACTGTGGATTATGGTTTTTGTATAGTCAAGACTCAGTTGTAATTTCAAAGCTACTAATCAGAACAGTATGTCTGCTGAGTATTCCTAACCTGTTTAAAGGTTGGGTAGGCATCTCACAAGAGCTGGCATTAGTCAAACAGCTCCCTTGGTAAACAGAGGGTCTGTTCTGATAGCCTCAGGGAGCCTATAGTTTACATCATAAGGATTTTGTTGACTTATTTGCTTTGCATTAAGTTTTTAAGTATGTCAGAGATACCTGCCTCTGTTGCAAGCAGAGAGTGGCTTACACAGTTGTGTCACCAGACCTACATCCCACTATGTGATTTACTCTCTTTAATTTGAAGAGAAGACAACAGTTTTAGAAGCTACAGTTTTACAGTCTCTTGGGCTATCTTGCAGCTTTGTCTCCTGGTAACACTGGAATCCAGGATTAAAAAAAAAAAAAACCAACTCTTCTGAAATGGGACTCTTGGAAAAGTACAGTGTGATTACGAAGAAAATAGCTAACAAAGATGGTGGTACAGCCAAGACAATTTTCCCTTGGTTTTTGGCCAAACCCTCTGGTGCTTACGTAGGTGCCATCTGCCTCTTTCCTTTATGGTACTGCAACTCCTCATAGACTTTAGGGCTCCTCTAGGCAAAGAAACATAACTACACCAAAAATCATTATTTGAAACACAAATGTTGAGTTCCACTCAGGACAACGAGTTCAGGAAATACACATTTTTCCTGGTCTCTTCTACCCAGAGTTGTTTTTATCTACCTAAATGCCACCTTTTCCTGGCTTACAGTATTGCTGTGCTCTGTTGCCCAGGAGTCACAGTCACAGATTTAACTGTTTTAGGGTCTAATCACAACATTAAGGCTAGTTTTCCTTGCACACCTACCAAATAGATCAAGGAGAATATTGTTCAGTAACTCTTTTCCTATCGTTACTCAAACTGATGTTCAAGAGAAGTTCCCACTCTGAAAAACATTTGTCTGGCAGGTGATGGAGTTAGTATATTCATGCAAGGTTATTTAAGATGCACGAGCAGAGCAGTGAGGAGGACTTTGTTACGTTTTCTGAAGGAACATACTGATGAAATATGGTGCAAATATCCCTCCAAGGGGTCTGGTGCCATGAGGCAATGCAGCTCAATGCCATGTGGTGATACCTACTCCTGTTGCCCAAGCAAAGAGCATCATGTTCATGTGGCAGAATTGCATGTGAGGAAACAAGCCCTGTGCCTTTTTGAGAGCAATAGGACCTTCTACATCTTCTAAAACTAGGAAGAATTCACAGTGATTGCTGGGGAAGGGTTGCTTGTCTTGCTTTTACACATTTCCAGGAAAAAGCTAAGTATCAGAACCGTGTTAGCTGGGTTTAGAGAGTCTTTTTTCCCCACCCTGAAGGCTTCACAACTACTGGAAGCTTTGGAAACAAGCTCAATCAGGATTCAGACTCAGGCCTCTCACCTGGGGCTATGCAACATTGCTTCCAGACCAATGAGCCATTTTGTAGGTGACTTCTAAACATGCAAAGAAAATTAAACAATTCCTTTGAATATCCTTAGCCAGAAGAATGGCTGAGAGGGTTATTGAATTTTTCTTTTTTTTTTTTCCTTTTTGAGTGCATAGTTCTTGTTTATTTGTATGCTGCATCAAAGCTGAGAGAAAAGGCCATTGTGCCTTTGATGGGATTGGAATTTTCTGCACCAGCACTGGCCAAAGGCAGTTTGTCCTCTCAAGGCTCTCACACATGATGCAATGGGGAATGGGGGAGGGGGGGAAACCTGACAGACAAGCAGACAGATCAAACACGACACTTCAAAGAGAAGAAAAAATGCAAGAATGAAGCAATCCTGCACTACAGTCCCTCAATGCTATGAAACAAAGCAGACAACCCTCTACACATGGCCATTCCCGCCATCCAGAGACTAAGACTGTATACATGAGATCTTACCAAAAGCACTAGGGAGTGCTCTCTAGTGACTACATGACCAGTTATTGCACTATCCGTGCTCAGACACTCTGAGGGGCTAATTAGTGCTTTTAATATGTAAATCAGAGCCTGAACAGATTAAATCTAGGGAAAAAAATAACCCAGCTGGTGAATATGTTGTTTTAATTATTGCTCTAAAGAAAATATGGATATGGCTGAAGATGATGATAGACAAGAGCCTTTAATACTGCCTTACAGAAGTTGTCCCTGTTCATAGAAAACTAGTAGAACCTTGGTGCTGAGCTGGAGCACAGGAAGAGAATCAGGAGCACATGCATGACCAGCAGAGCACTGCCATCTGCACACTCCACCCCAGCCTTGGATCCTCCAGTTCAGCCAGTGGAGTTTTCAAAATCACCTTAGTATTACTGCTAAGTATGCATATGTCCAAAGGCTCAGTAAGAATTTCATCTCGCTGAGTGTTGTTCTAACATGGAGAAAGAACTATTCCCTGCCCCATAGAGAGACTGGGGGGAAGGGATGAGGTGGGGGGAGGAGAGGGGCAGGGGGATTAATAGCATATTTTATGCTGTATAAATCAAAGTCTGTAATCTGTTCACCTCCAGATGTGTTAGATCCTTTGTGTTAGAGGGGGACAGGGCTTGGAAAGGAATAAATATTGCATTTTCCCAGGCTGGCTTGTCTGAAGGCAGAGGAAAGAAGGAGAATTTAGCTAGGGTGGGTAGGGAGATTAAGAATTGAAAGAGGGAAGGGGTAGATTGGATGATTACTTGTGTTTGATATAAAAAGCTGTAAGCAGGAAAGAGACTATTAACTTTTGCTGAGCTGTGTCCACTGATACTGGAATGAAATAATTTTCACAGAAAGCCTGGACTGCAATCCTCTCAGCCAAGCGTGAGTTGAGGGGAGGAAGTTTGCTTTCCAAGAAAAACTTTTTCAGAAAGGAGGGCATCTGTATGCCTCAAAGGCCTCTTGCGTTATTCAAGTCAGAGCTGCCTTCCAACCCGCCTGAAGGAATTCAGAACAACTTTCTGTCAATTGCTGAGGCTCTTTTGCAGCCTCTAGTGAAGTGAACATTTTTCTATGGATCAATTTTTAGCTTCTGTCAGTATTGAAACTCTGAACTTTTTTCCATAGAGCAAGGGAATATAAGTTAATTATGTTTCCTTTGAATATACATGCCCTTTTATCTGTGCCCTTCTGCCTACCTGTCTGCCTGTCTCCTTATTTGTCTGTGTTGTAATTAAGGATTGGGAGTTGCGTGAGACACAAGTTCCTTTTCCCATTCTTTTCTTCTCTCCTCTCCCCCTTCTTTTTGCTAGAGTCTACTATAGATGCATTGCTTGACACAGATGATTAAAAATGTCTTTTCCTGATACTCATATAGAGACACATGCACACTTATATCTCTATATGTTTAACCACAAGTTTGTACTGGATTTGTTAAGTCATGTAACAGACACTTTCAAAAAAAGATTTCATCAAGTGCTCCTGATTAATTATAAGAATTAGGTTGACTGACCTGGGTTGCCTGGGATGTAGATAATCCTTCATGATAATTTTTGTAAAACTGTTTTAATACAGCACAATTTAACCTTCTCTAACTTCAGTGTTTCCTCCCATTTTTCTATCCTCTCCTCCCTGCTGGTGCAATATGGATACAGTAGAAGGCAAATGTGCTTCTCAGAAAACTCTTTCCCTTTAATCCATATAACCCAGTGGCTCTGTGAAATGATATTCCCTGAGTTAGATCTTCCCTTGTAAATCAAGAATGTCTTCAATGGAGCAAGTCTGAATGCACATCAACCCACATTAACCTGTTTGGTTAAATTCTTGAACTCTTTGGAGGGGCAGAGGAATTAAACACAGGATGAGAATTTAGGAAATCTTTGTCTCCAGTCCTGGCTTTGTCACTTTTCTCCTCCATGACTTTGGATTAATCCTTCAAGTCATATCAATGCTATGCAATGACAGTGCTGATAGCTCCAGCATGCTCCTGTACCTACATTATGAAGTGCAGCACCTTGCAAAAGTTCTAGCTCTGTTAGCACTGTGCCACTGAAAGCCAACTAACTCAGGTGCTCACTGAGTGAGCAAGAATCACAACTGGTGTAGGCACATCTTCAGTGTTACTGCTGCCTGTGTAAATGTGCCACTGGTTTCTATGTGCTATTTGTGTCTAAGAAGACGGTCACCGCTGTTGATTTTAAGATCTGATGCCTTAGTAAACAGACACTCCCACTTAGTGTGGACTTTGGACTTTCAGATATATATATCTATCTGTAAAAAAATTTCCTTTTCTACCAAAAAAAAAAAAAGTGAGTGCTACAAATTTTAATATTGTGTTTGTTTAATAGTGTTGTTAGCCCTGATACAGACCTTTTCGTGTGTGCCCAGCACTTCCAAGAGAGACCAAGGACAACTCAGCTATCCTAAGGAATTTTGCTCTAGGTGTCATACAGCTGACAACACTTAACAACAAAACACCGGGCAAGCCAGGGACTTAAAACAAAAGAGGATCATTGTTTCCTTAATGAGTTTGTCACATTTTTAGCGTTACTAACATTTACTTTGTCATATACACAGGCTACAGAAGGAGGACAGCAGACAGGATATATCAGCCTTGGAAGAGGATTTTCTTTCTGATGCAGAAAGTGTGAGTGTCAAGGAATGATCATGACAGGGATAAAAAGTGTAAGGAAGGAATTTTTAGGAGATGGACTGGATAAATGTGGCAGCAGTGCCTCTTTGTAGCTGTTACTAACAGGCACTGCAATAATGTCCAGGCAGTGAGAACTTGCCATGTGGAAGCTTTGCTATTTCCAAGCAGTTAAAAATAAAGACTGAAATTGTTCATAGAAAAATAGTCTGATATGTATTTAAACAACTTCTTGGCATGACCCCACATGCAGGAAGCTGGGTGCCTGGCATTACCATTACGTGCCAAAGAGATGAAATGATGGGTAGACGATGTATTTATTCCTGTTACCATGGCTTGCCATCCTGCAGCAGAAAATTTCCTTCAAGTGCAGCCTGTGCACTTTGCACTTCCAACAACTTCTACTTTCCACCTATTCTACAAAGGGATGTATACAGTGTATTTAAATGTAAAAGGCCTTTTAAAGTTTTTAAGTTTTTAGCAACACATGTGGCTGCCCAAATGTCTTTGTTACTGTGCTCTGGAGTCTTGTGGCAGAGCTTCCTGTTGTGGGGACTGATTCCACATTTCTAATGAAAGTAAAGCTACTCATGTTTTTTTTCAGTGACTTTCCCAGCAAAGATAAGTCTTCCATCTGAGCTCTAGGAATTCCCTGCTAAAGGCAACTACTCTGGCCCTATAGGAGGCTGGAAGTCTTCCTCTTCCTATAAATGCAAGCCTTCTATTTTGGGTCTTCAGTAACTGTTAAACCGAAAAAGAAAAGAAACCACACAACCCAGAAATCTCACTGCCACGGAGCTAGTAAGATGCATGCTCAAGTAACCGTAAGGGCTGTGTGTGTCTTTCTCCTAATTTAAAACTTGGATAATAGCATGACATTTTGTTGTTACCTTGTCTGGAAAACTGCCAAGGTGGACCTTGATGGTGCCATGTTTGGATGACCCTTTAGTTAGCCTTTACTCTCCCACACATCAATATTTTGATACTCCCATTTCACTTGAAGTCATCTCATACACTATGTAGACTCTTATTTGTCTTGAGATGAATGTTACCAAGGGAACTCAATGCCCATCCGTGCAGTCAAGGACTACAGTGTTATCACCAAAGTCCATCCTTTCTTCAAGAACACATAGAAATACTGGTGAAAATGGCTTCTTGTCTTGGGCTGAACTTGGGACTTTGGAGTGAGAGCTGCCAGGTCGAGGCTAGGATGTACCTTTTCGGGAAGTTTTTGGAAATCACTGGATATAACTTTTCTGGCCAAAGCTATAGTCTTGTAAATCCCATCTCTTCAGTGTTGCTATTAATGTAGCCATTGATTATCTTCATATGAGCTTACTTTGAACTTTGGATAGCGTGTTTCTTCCAGCAAAATCAACATCTCTATTTGATCATGCTGTTTTTCTTGCTGGATTTTGCAGACTGGGACAGTTCCTAATTCTTCTTACCATTAAGAAAGACAGGGATTCCCCATCAACTTGTTTTTTTGTGTCTTCCTGAAACAACAGACCAGACCAGAATGCTGCAGATGCATCCATTGCAGCTGATTTTTGTCAGCTTTGTTGTGGACTATGTCTAAGTGAAGAATTAATGGCCAATTCTGCAGGCGATTGTCCTGAGATTCACAATGCCATGAAACAAATCTCAATTGTTTTTGTCAGATTTTTGCATTCCTGTAATTAATAAACAGATACAAGCTGCTGAAGCAGCCAGTACTCTATCATTTACCTGTAGCTAAAAATAATTGCTAGAAATGATATTTTGCTGATATTTCAAATCCACAAATGCAACCGAATTAATTTGCTCTAGACATTTTCCATTTTAGTGTCTGTATACACATATATAAAATATAACCACATCCATATTTATAAGTATGAAAATGAATATATTTTGTACCTAGAAATATTCTTGTGTACTTCTTGACTTGTCATTGGGAAATACACACAGGAATCAACAGTAAGTATTAAAAGCAGCAGAGGTGATATCCTAGGGTTTGTTTTCCCCACAGATTTGTTGCATGGTGGAGGAGAGCCCTGATAGGGTGAATGTCCTTGAATATTGCAGCTCAGGTTTTTTGGCTATAGTAAGGGGTGGTCCTGCTCTATCTCCTGAATAAATCCCTGCCTGAGCACATGAGGATGCTGTTCCCATACTACATGACAAGGGTGACCCATACCAGACCTGATAGGCTGTCTGATAGGCTGTTCAGCTCTGAATATCTGATCACATAAAAATAACTAAGTAACTTTAAGCATGTAAGCCTCATTGTCTCAAAGCCACATTGCCTGGTGTCTGACCAAGTGGTCTGGTCATGCTTACCCCCTCAGCAATTTACAGTACCGCTCCTTTTCTCCTTTAGAAGAAAGATACACCTCTCTGCTTGCCAGTTAGAATTATGCCCCACATAATGAAAAGTGTAGTCTGTTGAAAGCTAGGGACATTTTGGCAAATAATACTATCATAGAGAAATTATGTCTAATCACTGGCTTTCTTCTTTAAAATATTGTCACTACAAAGCTAGTAATTTCATTATATATAAACATAATTTTAATGAATGAGCAAATGCATTCAACTGTCTGGGGCAACGGGATGTGTATCTGTATGTTTGGATAAATCTATGCACACACACACATTCACTGATAAAATGTGCCTTTTCTCTTACAGAGAAGGATGTATAATACTTCCCGGGAATTGTATTTTTTTCCCTGTATTGCAAAACTATAGAAAGCACTACTGTATCTCTAACTGAGAACTATTTCATGCTCTAACATAGCCAGGTGTCTGCAGGTAGAGATAAGCCATGATTTTCCATTTTCCCCTACAAAATTAGTGATCTAAAAGCACAATAAACCCATCATCTTGTGTCACCAGTGGTGATAGTGGAAAGCATTAAATTAAAAAATAATAAGTACAAGTATTAACGGGGGAAAGAAATGAATAATGTGTGCGTGGAGTTTTCTCCACAGTTTGTTTTTCTTTTAACTTGAAAATTTTTTAAGAGAAAGACAAATTTCTGAAATTACGTGGCTGGATTTGCAGAAAATTAATTCAGTGAAAAAAAGGTATGGCTGGTAGCCAGCAACAATTTGAAGTTGATATCTGCAACAAAACTGAAAAAAAAAAAAAAAAAAAAAAGAAAAAAGAAAAGAAGTCGTTTACAGGAATCTCACTGGCTCTTTTCATTTGATATTTTTAGATCATTCTTTACTGTCCAGAAAAAATGCCCTTGGTAACACGACTCTTTTGCAGGTAATAATTTACAGGGATTCACTTCACATTATTTTTCTGTTAAACTGATTTTAAGGCAAAAGCATACCCAGTTAAATAGGTGGGGTTTTATTGAAAATTTTAATGCCTGTTTTTTAAAGCCCAGAACAAAACTGATAATTTTCTCCCCCACGGGTGAGTTTTGCAGAATAATTAGTGGAAAAAAAACCTTCCACCAACTCAGAACATTGGCTTTTAGGAGGTCAACATGGAGCTCCCTCTGCTTCTTCTGAGCTTTTTAGAGGCTCAATATGCTCCTAACTTTGCACAAAGCCTGGCCTGAGGAACAAAGACTGCAGACCACCACCGCGAAGTGGTATTAGCCCTTTCCACAGCCTTCCCACTGTGGATGCATGCTCAATTCCCGGATAAATGCACCTTTTAAACTATATTAATGTAAAAGTTTTATTTGAAAGATGCCAGCTGTGGTCCTAGCCCAGGTTTATTCATGTGGGACATTTACTGGGTCAACTTAATACTTGACTACTGCTTATTATCCCATCAGTCTTCAGGGACAACCCATGATCTAATTGCCCAGCATTTATGTTGCCCTGGCAACTATAAATACAGAGTAATAATCCTTAAAGGGGCAGTGTAGAATTTCATGCCCCTGCAGTGAAGTACACTTCATTTCCCAGAGCACCCTGTGTTTTTTAATTCAGTGAATAAAAATGTGTAATGAATAATTAATTATGTGCTTGGAGGCACAATAGCTGCCTACTTTTGAATATTCATCAGTGACATTATTAATTCACTAGAAATCCCAAGGAGCAGTGGGATAGGCTTTTAGGCTAGCTGGAGGACTTACAGATAATACTCTGCAACATGAACAAACTTTTTTAAGCAGACTTTTCTTCTGCAGAGTTTTTTAAATTTAATTTACATCTTAATAAAATAATAATAAAATAAGTTCTGCACTGGATATAGCCAAGCAGCAATGAGCAATAGATGACCGCAGTAAGAAATCCAGCAGACTGGAGCCTATTCCTCCCTGACCCATTGCCATGCCTGACCTTTGCTTTAGGACCTGGTGTGCACCATTGAGGAGAAGATACACCTCAGCAGCTCTTTGAGAAAGACTGTAGAGAAAAAGCAGATGGCCAGTCATAATTTCTAGTAATGTGTCAGGTTCTCTGATGAAAAACCATCCTATTTCCTTTCACAAAAGTAATCATCAAAAAAACTGTCTACAGTAAGTAGCTTGTCAGGCTACAAAGAGGATTATTCTATTGTTGAATAAACCTGCAAGTCTTCTCCAGAGACAGAAGTGTTACTTTCCACGTCATCATGTTATTTTAATGATGTCATACCATTTAAAGCAGGGGATTTATTCCAGGTGAAAGCTGATGCTGAAGTGCAGATACAAACGCTATCAGTTTCTTGGCAGAGAAGAAATGGAATGATTAGAAGGAAATCTCAAGTCTTTTTGTGAAGTTTTCCTTCTTTCCCCATCTGATTTGCAATGCCAATGGAGTTGCAATGCAGTCTCTTTTCACCACCAATACCTAAGGCCAGATTCTGTGCTGACACAATTTCTTTGACTTGAGAGAGAATCTGATGTTCAGCGCTTTGGGCCAAACCTTGCAGAGCCCTCTTCTCAAAAATAGCCCACCTTAGGGTCTTGTTTGGAATTTTTCTTCTGAGGAATTTTTAGATTAAAATGTTGTTTCTGCAAAGATCAAAACTCATGGTTGCAGTCATCTAAACTCCTATGAGGCAGTGCACTATCAGAAGAAAATGTAGTTTAATCCTTGAGCCAGTCCAACAAACTTAGAATACCTGTAAAAAATCTTTCTTTTCCTCTAGGGTTTGTTATTCAACTATAATTCCTGCTGGAATATTTGTTGGCCTGGCTTTCTATTTGTAAAGGAATAAAACTTAAATTCTTCAAAAGGCAACTAGATTCCTAAATCACAGACACGTTTTTAAAAATGAGACCTATAATCCACTGAGGTTCTTAATGGGAAGAAATCATTATGCCTAATTAAATTGAAAGTAGCTCCATTTGTGTAAAGCTGGCAAAAATGGAGCTTACAGGGAGCATATGCTCATAATGAGTTATATTTAAACTACCTGAAGTGTGATAGGGCCTTCTCTACCTAACATATGATTCTTTTCAAACTCTCATTCTCCCTTTTCTTTCCTTTCTCTTTGACCCTCTCCTGGCATGTGATGAGCTGTGCCTTCTCTGCCACCCTGATGTTCAGTGACTCCCTCATCTTTCTGTCTCTATTCCAACAGAGACTTCCAGCAACAGCAACCAGAACAGTGCACCAGATTTAATCAGTCTTGATTCTCTGCTGCAGAATGTGCTAACCACCTGGTGATGGAAAACAACAATTACATACATTGGTTAATGCTGTATAAAACTGAGCAGCAATTTTAGCTACTTGCTTCACTGAGGAAAAAAAAAAAAATTTTTTTTTTTTCTTTTTTTTGGATATAAAACCTATTTAGCAATTATTTTAGATATCTGAAATATTTAGGTTTATTTCCTGTACAGTCATGGTGTGTACACCTTTAATAACAGAACCGATACCATCCAGCTTGGTCACAGGTTAACCAACAGTCATTTTGCTCAGCAATTCAAACTTTCATTACAATTTGTAATGCAGTAGAGCACTTGGGCTATGTAGTCATTTATTGTGGTGATTTGCATTAAAGAGAGTGTCATTGTATTACCTCTTAGCTTTGGTTGAGATTAGAAGTAATATCTACATTTATCTTTCACTCCTAGGAGTATAAAATTGTGCTAATAATAACAATAATAAAGCTAGTTCCTAAAAGCAAGTGAACTCTACATAGCTTTTTTTCCTCCTTTTCTTTTCTTTTTTTTTAATTTTTATTTTTTAATTTTTTTTTTTATTACTTTTTTTCATCTGCTCAAGTGGGGGAGTAGAAGAATCATGAATAATAAATATGGAGATAAGAGAACTGAAACTGGGAAATCAATTTACTGCAAAATATTTGCATATTTTATTAAAAGAAACTGTGCATAAAGCCCACAACAGGGTGGAATGATTTATATTTTGATTTGATTTGTATACATTATACCTCTGGGACAACTGATGCAACTTAGTCATCCCTGCAGGACTTTTTTGGGGTAGGGTTTTGCTGTTGCTGATGTTGTTTTGTTACAAATATCTTAGAGAAGGAAGCAGTAGATCCCCAGTGGAAAGTTTAAGTCAGCTTGATGCTACGTGATATTTTTGGGATCTCACACAATCAAGCGTCCAGGACTGTTCTTAGCAAATACCTACATCTACTGGAGATCTGTCTGTATCCAGACTAACCTCAGGGTTTCTCCAAAATTGTGGTTCAGGTCAAAAGTCTTTCAGCTCTAGCTGTGTATGAAAGCTACCTCAATTAACCCAGGCATATTATGTCATGCTCAGCACTAAAACTAGGGGAACATTGGTGGGTGGGCCACTGGTTGGGGATTGGCTGAGTATCGGTTGGTGGTGAGCAACTGTTTTCATTTACATCACTTCTCTTTCTTGGGTTTTATTTATCTTTATGTATTATTTTTCTTTTCATTACAAATTATTATTATTACCATTACTATTATCATGATTATTTTAATTTCAATTATTACACTGTTCTTATCTCAACCCGTGAGTTTTCTCACTTTTACCTTTCCAATTCTCTTCCCTTGTCCCACTGCAGGGGAGTGAGCAAGTGGCTGTGGGGTGCTCAGTTGCTGGCAGGGGTTAAACCAAACCATGACACTTCTAGCAAGAAAATACTGCCCACATTCTTTTACGTGTCAGGTACATGCTTCAGACATAATAGTTATTTGGTTATTTGGATCTCCAGCTATTGACCTTTCAGGATTAGACAACACAAAACTTTTCCACTAAGCATGGAGATCCTGTGTTACATCTATCATTTAACAGTTCCAACAGTAATACTTTAACATAATTTCAGGGGCTGAAATTTGAGCTGAGGGGTAGCAAAGAACAGGGAAGGCTGCTGCTCCACCCCATTTCCTGGCCAGGGAAAACACCTGTAAAATTTCTTGGAGATGTCACATAAATTGATACATTTTATATGGACATTTAGCACTTGATGAAAGAGATAGAAAAGTCTCACCATGTTGAACTTTTGCCAAAAAAAGAAATTTCTTCCACTACAAATGGAGATACACACATATATGTACGTGTATATGTATTGTTTTTTAAACATGTCTTCAATTTATAAATTTCAATAAGCAGCTTAAGCGCATACGGCCAAATTTCATTCATGTCTGTGAAGTCAGACAGTTCACATCAGGAAATCAGTGGTAATATTTCAAGAGCAGCTTGCGGTCTTCTCATGTTTCAGTACCAGCAGTGACAATATTTCTAGCAGCTTCCAGGGGGTCAGAATTGAGACCAGTGAGAACACAAAAATAATTCCAAGCTAATTTTTACTATTTATTGCTCAGGCTTTGCTTTTCACGGGGCTGCCTAAAGTTTGTATGTATGCTCTTAGAAGTTTCTTAACTGCATATTGGATGTTCCACTCTTGGAGATGAGAGCTGCTTGTGTGTGCTTATAGCATTAGTGAAAAGTGATGTGTTCTTTGTCAAGTATGAAAAAATGCTTTGTCAGACATGTCATGGGTGCATGAGCAGTAAAATTCAGAAAAGCTCTGTAATTAATCCTTGCCATATATCCAGTTTGTTCAGCTTACTTCAGTTGGCTCCTGAATGTAATTTGTATCGTCTGAAAGGTATCTGTGAAGCACCTCTGCCAATAGGCAGTGATGATTTGGTGAGGAGCATTTCAGAAGTACATAATATCATCATCACCATCCTTGTATATTTGAAAAAAATAAATAAATGTATGTATGTTTGATAAACTATGTAATTCATTCTTTTCCTTAACCATGATGCATTCTATAGCACCCCTTGTTTCTGCGGGACCTTTAAAGGTTAATATAGTCCTGTCCCCTGCATTGTAATAGGATTAATTTAATGATTTACTAATCCACTCATCCAAATTACTGTTCCAATCTATAGTCATCTCTGTATTTTCAGATCTTGCTATCCTTACCTGCTTCATCCTTATTCCATGTATAAATTACAGGGAAATGTCTAAGACCTTGGGCAGTAGCAGAGGGCTGCTTTAATGAGATCAGCTCACCTAAACTGAGAAATGAGTGTGTTAGAGACTCCCACATGGCACTGTGGTGTAAACTAAAGCAGCCAGGGAAACCCATACATACATGGGAGTAGAGCGTATCTGTCCTTTGGCAGAACAAGTATCCTATTATGTCCTATTAGGATATATATGAGGTTGGACTGAGACTGTTGGGCAAGTGAGCATGGGACTAGGCTAGACAAGTATTAACAATAATCAAGCTTGAGACAAAAGTTTAATCTGTTTTTTCATTTGTTTGTTTGTCTTTAGTGCTTTCAGAGTTGCCTGTGAAGCATGACACAAAGAGATTTGTACAGGGTATGATTACGCTGTGTTCAAAGCAAGGTATCATTTGCTTGTACTCACTATTTTTTGTTGTGACTTCATGGATTAATGGCCTTTTCATTATCTCTTCCCATGTCTAGAGACTGCTCTTCTATCTCCTTTCCACACTGTAAGCAAGGTGAAATTTCTTAAGTTTTCATGACAAAAGTTGGTAGCCAAATCTTGGCCATTTTTTCATTTTTGTTTTCTCCGTGCTTTCCTCGTTTTTTTCAAAGGTAGGATATAGCCCTGTTCTTGTGATAAGTCAAGATACTATTTCTATTTGGGTTTCCTTCTGTCAGCCAAGGTATATGCATCTTTAACTTAAATCTGGAAAAAATAGGAAACCCCAAAAATTCTCACTATTTTTTTTGCATGGCTGTGTAGCTTTACAGGCAGAATGTGGCCAACTTTAAATGCTGAACCTCACCAGTTGCCAGTTATCTATGGTGTCTATTTCTAATTTTGAGAATTTCTGTCTAAACTCAAGAAGCCTAGAAACCTCTGTCTGTCAAATGCCAAGCAGTTTGGAAAGCAGCAGAAGTTGAATGCTTCTGTCCTGGCCTCATGTCTTCAACTTGGATTTTCCCAATACAAATTTTGATTGAAGCTTCTCCACCAATGCCATGTGAAATCTTTTTAACTAATTTGGATTTGCTTGTGTCTAGTGATGCTAGTGACATCCTTTTTCATAGTAGGGCACTAACTGGAGTTTTACTTCTCCATCCAATCAACTAATTCGACAAAGCTCATTGAAAGTTGGTATATTTGACAGGTTCTCTTAGGTAATTTTGCTTGAAACTCGCCACTGAGTTCTAACATTTCAAAGAGAAATGAGCGCACACACAAATTTGGAGAACACTGTAACTAATTTCCTTGGCAAATTTGACTAAGATAAAACCTGCAGTGCCATGACTCCAGAGCCAGAGCTAAACTGAGGTTTAATAACAGAACTTAGTTCATCAACAAAATAATGAAATAAATGTAACCTTATCAGTTTCTGTCTGAGATTTCTAGTACTTCCTACTCAAAGACATTGGAGGCAGTCATGGGAAGGCAAAATTCCTTAATCCTGTTACCTTTTCTTTCAAAGTAATACAGAGACGAAGCAGCACAGATGACAGTTCATAACCTTAAATGAAGTAGGATCCATGTCTACATGGATGAGCTTTGCTTTACATTCCCAGCTATATGGATGCAAAAAACCTGTGGTTTGGAATTTACATAGTTCTCTTGCTAAGTCAGCATGCTTAAGGGAAAAAGATATGCTGTTCCTCTCAGCTAATGCCCAGGTGAATTTACTAGTCTGGACAGTTCCATACACACTATGTGGTCAGTGTGGACTTTAGTTTATATTTGACAGCTTGGACTGGGTGGGATGAACTCTATTCTGTCTACATCTATCTAGCTGAATCTGAGAATCCCAAGTCCTCTTTTCAGACTAAAACAGATGTGTGAACCCAAAATGAATGGAAAGACAGCTTTTTATGCAGACAGAACACAAAGTGAATTTTTATTTTCAGTTTACTGTCAACATCAACAGAGACTGTTTATGAGCAGGAGAAAGATTTTTTTACCTCTAAGACTGTTTTGAACATCCAGGTGAAATCTACTTCAATCTTGTGACAGCATTCACTTCAAATGGCTTTTGACATAAAGTCAGTGAAGCTCGTGAGGTACATTAATATGAATCCTGGGGTGGACAGGCATGGATTCCTGCTATGTTTCTGCACAGTGAGGTTCAGATACTAATGGGTCAGTTGGGGTTTAAATTTTGTCCCTATTAGGACAAAAGTTTCATGGAACTGTGGATATTTGGGGCACTCTTACAGACTTAACATGGGAATGGTGGATTCAGTCCTTGCTTCCCACAGACGTTTAATGAAAAACTGCTTTTCCTTTGTGCCTATACAGCTACTCGCTCCTGCAGAGAGTGTCAGGCCCTGCTCTGCTGGGTAAAGAACACTTTGCTGCCTCTGCTATTTGCTCCTTTCAGCAGCTATTGTGGCCTGAACTCTAAGCTCCTTTCACAGAGAATTTGTGATGCCAGAGTACATGGTTCCCAGGGTGGCATGGATAAGAGCAGCAGGTTTCTTTCTTATGGTCTGAGTTTGGCTAACATACCATTATTCCAGTTACAGGTATTTTTGCTGCATCCAGCACAATGCAGAAAGTGAGTAACTTGAGAAATGGCAGTGAAATTGAGAAAAATGTGAGTCAAGAATATGATCCTGAAAAATCACGGTAACTCTGTTGCCAAAGGAGATTTGAACCCAATAGGTGTACCCATTAGCTGCTTAATCTGCCTCAAGGACCAACTGTTTTTGGTATAAGAGGTCTGAGTTTCAACTTTAAGAATTAATTTAGGGTATCAATGGCAGCAGATTGGAAATACTCTAACATGTAGAATTTATTCTTGAAGTCACAGTAACAAGTTCCATATTTTTACTTCTGATTTGGTGCCTTGCAGCAGCACATCCATTTTCTGTTATTAATGAGTTGACGGCTTGAAAAACTTACTCTCAGTTGCAGTGCAGCCTTTGATTTCACAAAACTCCTCCAAATGCCTCCAGCTAATTGTGTTTTCAATAATAAATTGTTGAAGAAATCTTGGCTTAACTCAATTTGATTTAATTAATGTGTTTAAAAACACCATCCTGAGCAGCCTGGACTGCTGGAGTGCTTGTGTTATTTGCAGGACACTGAAGAGAGGATTGACCCAGAATTTACAGCCTTCTTTCACACCATCTATTTCATTGCAATGCCATCACTTAAAATAATGGCATCTTCTCACCTTCATACAAAATGATTTTTGCAGCTGTGAAGACTCTGACTAATAGGGATTTTTTTTTTTATCATATAAAAAGCAGAACTGAACGTCAGTGACATGTTTGCAAGCTTGACTGATTTACAGAGGCCAGCCTCTATTATAGGTGGATTACAAAGCTCCAGAGCCATCTCTCCCTTTTGCAATCACAGGAATCTTCAAGGTGATTTGTACCAACATTACCTATTCTCTGTATTCACACATTCTGCTTTGTCTCATGTTTACACTCCTGGAATTTACTCACCCTTGTTCCTGTGATGCCATCACAGCCAGTATTTTCTGCCTTCCCCAACCCATTTACCCAACCCTTCCATACCAAGTAATTCTGTTATGGTCTAAAATAGCAGTTCAGTTTTTATGACCAGTTGTGTATGGTCTGTAATTCTCCACTAGAGCTGCAAGGCACAGAGATGTCATAATGTGGAACTCATGGATTAGCATTATCTGATAATGTATGTGATCTGTTGGACAACATGGCATCATGCTTTAGAGACATGAAATTTGCTTGTTAGAAGTAAAAAAAGCTTTTGTCCAGGGCATGGAGCTGTTATTTATAGACTAATTTTAAACAGAAAAGCACAGTTGTCAGTTTTCTGAATTAGCAAGAGTTGCAGAAATCTTAGCAGAACAGTCTTTCTAAGACTACCCAGATGTTTGATGTTAAACAAACATCTGTTTTGAATAGCAGATACTTCACTCCTTTCTGCAACTCCTCTATAACATGCCAGAGAATGGCTGGAAAGAACCATTGCAGCTATAGTTTTATTTAGCTCTCTGAACACTGCTGTCCATAGTGTCAAAAACGCACCAAAAAATAACCCTTGGAAAGGTTAATAGTGGCCTTTCCAGTGTCATATTCTACACTTTATGTGTTGTGCTAATTATTATCATTATAGCTGTAAGGATGTCTAGTTATCTTTCTTAATCGCATACTATAAAAAGTGCTTCTGAACACATATCTATTATTTAATCAAAATTTCACAGTTATTGACATTTATGCTCTGGAAGGGCTGTGTTTATTTTCTGTTTGCAAAGTGGAATAGTGCCTCCCAGAAGAAAGGGAGACCTCCATCCATGCCCACTTTAATCACTGTCATATCATGTGACAATCTGTACTATTAATATCAGAGACTGCTAATACATGTTATTATGTCCTGTTGCCTTGTACTTTTTGCACCCTAGGAAAGCACTTCCATTAACGGACTAAAAACAGTAGTGTGAGAACCTGTCTTCCCAAGGCAGAGCCAAGTACAAGAGCTCTCCTGCCTGGAACAGCTTGAGATGGTTTCAGGAATGCCTGTATCTAACAGGGTCAGCCATACACCTCAGATGGCATCTGTTTTCCCACCACTGCATTTTTTTTTCCTCTGGCCCTCTGCAAAAGTGTGCTGAACACATTCTCCAGTTCCTGTGTCAGGGCCCAATACCGAGTCTGTTCAGAGGACTTAGCTGCTACTGGTATTTTGGTACTGCACTGTTAGATTCAACTCCCGTTGATTGCTTCTGGCAAGATTATCCACACTGTCAGTTTGGCATTGGCAAAAAGATCTAGGAGGCCATCATTCTTCTACATCATTCACATTACCCCATATGTCATCTCAGATTTCAGAAGAACATCGTGCTCACTTACGCCTGCTGTATCACAGCACTGAAGGGGTACAGCTTCACATGATGTTCCCCTACAAGAACTTCCTGGTTTTCAGCCTAATTGCATGGGTCACCATTCACACTCCTTGCTCTCACTTGTCACTCTCCATAATCCTGGCACTTATTTCAGACATGGTACATGTGTGTCCATGAGCTTATGTCTTCTGCAATATCTGCATTTCTTGAGATAAGTGGATAGCCTCCTCCCACTCAGTGACACTGACAGTCATGGGCCAGACAAACTACACATATTGCCAGTAGTGATTGCTTCCTGCTGATACCCTGTATCCAGCATTGTCTTAGTAACCACAGTGCCCACAAGAAGTTACATTCTCAGCTCACTAGCAATTTCTTTTTGAATGCTGTTAGATGGTTCAAGGACTTTTCATGGTACCTAGAAGATCAGCTTGACACCACTGTCATGATAGTCATATGGTGCTGAGAAGCAGAGAATCCTTCCAGCTAAGTGCCTTCAACCTATCTGGACATGGTTCCTGTAATGGAAACAGTGCAGGTGATAACACTGTGCATGAACCTTAACTCAAGAATCAATGTGTCCTTGAGTTACATGCCCATAGACCTAGAATCACAGTCCATGAGGTGAGACCTCATTCTATGTGCCATACAAACACCTAAGAAACATTGCTTCAATCTGAACAATTAGGAAATATGTACAGAGAGGGCTGGAAGGAATGCAGCAATATCAAGAGAATGTTATTCTGTGTCTTAAAACTCCTATGAATAGCCCCTAATATACATGGCACAATATATCCTCCTCCCAAGAAACAACCCCATTCCACAACCTACTTTGTTTTTGCTTTCCTGATGTCAAATGCAAACAAGAAGAGAGAGAGGTTGTTGTCAAGGAGCGAAACTTATCTAGTCCATGCTTCCACAAAGAACCACTGCCTTATAACATAACTGAAGAAAGAGAAAGGGCCATCAATTGTTATTTGCATCTCCTCATACTAGACACAGGTCTGACACATCCAAAAGACCTTGATTACTAAGCCTATTCATTCAAAAATATATTTAGGGGTCCTTCTAGTATACTTCCTTTGGCTAGCTGCCTAGAGAGACCTGGTAGGATGTCCTCACCTGGCCTCAAAGGCAATTTAAAGGCCAGGCTGCTAAATGCATGGATCCTCAGGCCCCAGGTCCAGAGACCTGCCTTATTAGGGTTCTACGGTGGTATAAATCATGTGCCTTTGCAGTGGGCTCAATGGGTCCACTCAATGATCTCTTTCACACTGGCCTTTGTATATGGGTCTTGTGAACCATATCTTAGGACAGTGCTGGCATGTGAGTCACACTAGCCATTTCCTGGACAGGAAAGGCTTGAAGAATTCACTGAAATGCTGTGCATAGCCTGTGGGATTGCTGAACCACAACATGAGACACACAGATGTAGCCATTCTTTGTAGCCACTTTCCTGACAGAGGCTGGTACAGGTTTGGTGCAGAATCTGCGGAGGAACACATTTTCCTTCTCTATATTACATTTCCATGATAAATCATAACCATTTTTAACAAAAAACAATTGATAGGATTGTTTTATTCTTTAGCCTTTAATCTGAACAATTTCATTTAAGTCTTCAGTTATTAAAGTGAACTTGCACATTTGTGCCTATGGTAGAATATGCTGACTTAGTCACAATACATGTTTGTCTGGTAGGAATAGCATGAAATTCCTGGATTCCTGATTCAATTGTGTACAGTTTATAGTATTTACAAACCTTTCAAAGTCAAGAATTACTTCTGACTGGGGAAGATTTTTTTTCTCGTATGAGGACTCACAGAAATGCATATTCTTGAGAGACAATTTAGTGTGTTAAAAAAAACCCACACCAAAAACAACAGCAAAGAAATATACTTTCTAATGCAAAACCCAATAGCAGTGTATGTGACACATCAGTGCTATTATCAATTCCATTTTGCTTAATATATCTCACCATGTGATTATTCTTAATTTGAAAATAGCCATCCAGTACATTCTTCTATAATGAAAATGCACTTGCACCTTGTAGATATGCTAATAAATTTAACACAGAGGTGCAGCCATTGATTATTCAACAACAGGATGAGCATATCTGCTGTAAAATATATTTTTAAAGGTAATCACTAATAGCCATTTCATAGCAGCCACGCTTTGCACTAATATGCTTGTCTAATGTCCCATTTAGATTCTTATATCCCAAATTAGTGATAAATCATGGGTGGAAATTTGTATTTTATATTCCTAAAGCATCAAAATAAAGTGTGACTTCGGCTGTGTAGGACTAGAAATGACTAGTACCAGTTGCAGGAAACACTTGTGCAGACATCTCAGGAGAGTGTCTGTCTTTTGCCATAAACAGACACATCCTGTTTTCACGGGAGTTGGTAAATGGATGTGAGCACTGTTCAGCTGAAGCCAAAACAAAAGCATGCTTAACACTACTTCTAAATTAATGGGCTAGAGTCAGCTCTGAGCAAAGCTGGAATAGAGTTGAAACCTTCCTGAAGACACAGAGACATTGATGCTCTTAGGAAGCCTTGCCTCTGCTGTGAGCTGGGAATGGGGGATGGGAGTCTGGCATTTGGACCTAAAACAGGTGTTCTTACCACAGGGCACTTCATCCTCTGATATGGAAGATAAAGCTGCATCAGGAAACTTTATGGAAAACATTTTATTAATATATGTTGAGTACTAGATATTTCATTATAACCAGTGCAGTTGTGGAGTCCGGGATTTTTAACTTCTTGTTGTTCCTTCCTTGCCATGTAGATAGTTTTAGAGGTAGGTTAGGCAAGAGATTCCTACTTACCAGGATGCATTGTAGCCAGATATTTGGTACATGGATAGAAAGAAAGATGTAGAAACACAGAAAGAAAGAAAAGAAAGAAAAGAAAGAAAAGAAAGGAAGAAAGGAAGAAAGAAAGGAAGAAAGAAAGAAAGAAAGAAAGAAAGAAAGAAAGAAAGAAAGAAAGAAAGAAAGAAAGAAAGAAAGAA
>JANIJG010016404.1:0-17278 GCA_024611175.1 Megaceryle torquata
AGCTTCGTTGCCCTCCTCTGCACTCACTCCAGCACCTCGATATCTCCCTTGTATTGAGGTGCCCAAAACTGGACACAATACTCAAGGTGTGGCCTCACCAGTGCTGAGTACAGGGGGACAGCCACCTCCCTAATTCTGCTGGTCACACTGTTCTTGGTACAGGCCAGGATGCCATTGGCTTCCTTGGCCACCTGGGCACACTGCTGACTCACTGACAAGCAGCTGAACATGAGAACCCCCAGATCCTTTTCTTGCAGGCAGCTCTCCAGCCACACTTTCCCAAGCCTGTAGCGATGCAGGGGGTTGTTGTGGCCTAAGGGCAGGACCTGGCATTGGCCTTGTTGAAGCTCATCCCATTAGCATTGGCCCATCGATCCAATCTATCCAAGTCTCTCCGTAAAACCTCCCTATCCTCATGCAGATCGACACTCCTGCTTAACTTGGTGTCATCTGCAAACTTACTGATGGTACACTCTATGTCCTTATCAAGATCATCAGTAAAGATGTTAAACAGAAATGGTCCCAACACCGAGTCCTGAGGAACACCACTTGTGACCGGCCACCAGCTGGATTTAACCCAATCGACCACCACTCTTTGGGACCGTCCATCCAGCCAGTGCTTGATGCAGCAGATTGTACACTCATCCAGGCCACGAACAGACAGTTTTTCTATAAGAATTCTATGGGCAACAGTGTCAAATGCTTTTTGAAAGTCTACCTAGACAACATCTACAGCCTTTCCCTCATCCAATAGTCGGGTCATGTTGTCCTAGAAGGAGATCAGGTTTGTCAGGCAGGACCTGCCTTTCATAAACCCATACAGACTAGGCCTGATCCCCTGGTTGTCCATTATATGGCTTGTAATGGCACTCGAGATGATCTGCTCCATAACCTTCCCTGGTATCAAGGTCAGACTGACAGGTCTACAGTTTTCTGGATTCTCCTTTCTTGTAGATGGGTGTTACATTTGCTACCCTCCAGACCATTGGGACCTCCCCAGTTAGCCAGGACTTCAGGTAAATTATGGAAAGCGGCTTGGTGAGCACATCTGCCAACTCTTTCAGCACCCTTGGGTCTAACCCATCTGGCCCCATAGACTTGTGTGCATCCAAGCAGTGTAGCAGGTCTCTGACCACTTCCTCTTTAACTGGGATGACCTCAATTGGTGTAAGTTTTGTTACATGTAACTGAAAACACTAACACAGCATCTTTTCTATAGTTGTATAGCTAGTAAATTACACTACAAAGAGGTCTTAAACCACTGTGTTTAAAACATATGTGGGGCTTCATCCAGAAACATACAGGATTCATCTTTTGAGAATAACAACGTACGCTGAAACAACTTCTTCACAGCCTTACCTCTCCCCAAAACGAGGTTTTGTTAAGCATTGCAAGCATGGAAGTAAATTAACACTGTAGAACTCTTTCTGAACTGGTGCATTATCTGAAGCAGGATACAAGTATAATCCAGTTTGTTACTAAATGTCACGCTAGCTTATGCTTTGAGCATCCTGGTAGTAGTGATGTATGCTCTATCCTGAAGGTATAGACATCACCATTTCTTAGCCATTAACATTAATACTAGTACTTAAAAGTGGGAATAATTTGGCATGTGAAAAGGTGAGTTAGTTCTCACGTGGGACTAATTTAAATCAGAATGGCTATCTATGTAAAAACCATGCTCAGCCACACATTATAGGCTCAGTAGAAGAAACCACAGGATGAAGTTCTGTATCCCTGACTTCTACAACAGATCAGACCATAACAGCCCTTGACGTTCTCTATACGAGCAAACAAATTAAAATACCACCAAAACCACACATGCCACACCTTACTCATTTTCCCATTCTTTAGTCCTAGAGTTTAGCTGACTTGGGAGGCGGAGTGGGCATCTTCCTTGTTATAATAAATCAAATTTTCATCTCAGAGAACTTCTAAAACATATTAACTGCAGCTTTCAGACATGACAAGCACCTAGCACTCATGCTCTGACCGTATTAGAGGCGCTTTCCAAGCTCAGATACAAGTTCAGTTCACCTCACCTCTCATTTCTTGGGTCAGAAAGGGTTAATGGTACTTCAGAAGGTAGCACATATTCTCAGCTGAGTAAGTTCTTTCACTGTGGAGGGAATTAAGATCCCAAAGGAAGCTCCTTTCTTCTATTAAAAGGATAATTTTTGGCTGCTGAGAGAGGCAGAGCTGTGGGAGATGAATTTTAATGAACTCAAGTAGAAATTGCATGAATTAACAGCTGTGTCACTGGACTGGGTGTCAGGAGAGATGTGCTCTATTACTGGCTTTGTGACCTCAGGCAGATCAGTTTTACTTAATAATTACTGCACTACAAATAATTGGTAGCCAAAAGATCTTGTAAAGCTATACTCACATAGTACCGTTTGTCACTTTATGTTGCTTTCAGTTTAGTAGCAAATAAGACAAAAGGTGTTTCAGCCCTTCTGAAAGGTAAAGGGGAAAGAAGACAAAACCCAGGATCTGGTTTGCCAAGTGTCACATGTGCATACGGTGAGGAGCAGAATGCGAACCGGTAGACAGCAAGTGAGAAAGAAATGCAAGCAGCAGGATTGCTCTAGCCATACCAACAAAGCAAGCAACAGAATCCAGGTCATCCTAGTTCCAGACATTTCCCCTTTCACTGGGCTATGAAGCCTTCTTCACCTTGTGCTGTTTCAGTGGTCTCACAGCTAATGCCCGAGGTTGTTCACTTTACAAAGAATAATGACAAGCAGCAACCACCATGTCCTCCCACTCAGTCTTTTCAAGAGACCCAATGTGCACCTTACAGAGTTTTTAAGATTAATTCAAAGCAACACAAAATATCCAACAGTCAATACTGCAGAAGAAACTGGCATAGGGACTTAAAAAAAAAAGTAAATCAAGCTTAGAAATCACCACAGGTCCAATAAATAAAGTCAGAGAATCGTCTGGGACTCCGCTGGCCACAATGTCAAGAATATTTAAGGAAATCAACAAAGTATAACAAATTGTACATGAGACAGGTCATGGATGGCTTAAAGTTTGGAAGGGGAAGAGGCTTATTAATCCTTTATAATACTGTCTTATTATAAGACTATCAATCACTTTTCTATACAGTATAAAACAGAGACTAGATCCTCAAAGCCTAGTAAAATTTAGAACAATATTCAGCATCCTCTTCCCTTCTGGTTTTTCAGGGTCTTTCCCCAGCTGGTATTAGCCCAGACAAGCTGCCTCTTGACATTAGCCTCAAGCTGCCTCTAAACTCTCAGTACACCCTGGCTAAGAGATTTCTGTTCTCACACTGCACCTTAACCAGTAAAGTTTCTAGTTCTAATGCCAATATTGTCTCTAGGTTAGGTCAATATTTGATACCTGGGCTTTCTTCATAAATTAGATTAACACTGCAGCAAGAGAAAGCCTCTGAGTTTTATCAGTTCTGAAACATGAACTCAAAAAGGAAATCCCAGATGTCTTTTGAAAATGGAAGGAAAATATCCCAGCTACAAACTTTAGACAGTTACTGAAATTATTAGCATCTACCTATAATTACAACTAAAAAAATATTCTATCTAGTATTTTTTTTTGAAAGCTTTCTCTAGGTGTTGGGATACAGTAACCTAATTTGCTGCAAACAACCAACCAACAACCACCAACACACACACAGAAAAAAAAAAATGGGAGAAACCAATGGCCAGGTTTTTACTGTACTGTGTCATGAAACCAGGTTGTACAGAGTAAGAAATGTAGGATATTTGCAGTAATTGCTGTCATGAAGAATGGAAGTTTCTCTTTATCAACCTGCAAGTTGGCAGGCCAGATATACAACATATGTTTCCTCTCTTTCCCCTTCTACATAAATATATGAGGCTAGACAATGCAATAATCTAAAAGTTTGTTACAGCATAGTTTCTTCTTCTTCTTCAGAAGAAGAATTACCTGATGCCAAAAATCCCTTGCACCTGACAGCTAACAGAATTAGCAGGTGTTTACCACTGTTCTCCTGTGTAGTGTCCAGCTTGCCACAGCAAAACAGAATCATAGGATCATTTGGTTGGAAGAGACTTTTAAAGATCAAGTCCAACCATTAACCCAGCACTGCCAGGTCACCACGAAACCATGTCCCTCAGCACTACATCTACATGTCCTTTAAATCCCTCCAGGGATACTAACTCCACCACTTCCTAGGCAGCCTGTTTCAGTGCTTTACAACCATTTATGTGAGGAAATTTTTTTTAATATCCAACCTAAGCCTCTGCTGGCACAACTCAAGGCCATTTCCTCTTGTCCTATTGCTTGTTACATCAGAATAGGAGACCAACCCCCATCTCACTACAGCCTCCTTTCAGGGAGTTGTAGGGAGCAGCAAGATCTCCCCTGGGCCTCCTTTTCAAGAGGAAAAACCCCAGTTCCCTCAGTCACTCCGCATAAGACTTGTTCTCTAGACCCCTCACCAGCTTCGTTGCCCTTCTTTGGCCATGTTCCAGCACCTCAATGTCTTTATCGTAGCAAGGGGCCTAAGTCTGAACACAGTATTTGAGACATGGCCTCACCAGTGCTGAGCACAGGGGGACAATCTCTTCCATAGTCTTGCTGGCCACACTATTTCTGATACAAGCCAGGATGCTGTTGGCCTTCTTGGCCACCTGCACACACCACTAGTTCACATTCAGCCAGCTATCAACCTATACCCCTAGGTCCTTTTCTGTGGGAAAATAAAAAAGCAAAAGAAAAAAAAAATCCACACAGCATTTTTAAGCTATAACATTGCTATGCAGAAAAGGTGAAAAGTCCTGTTGCAGGGTAACAAAGGCACACTGCACATCCTCAATCAACAGGGATGGCCTCAGACAGGGATGAGCTATGACTTGGCAAGCACAACTCAAAGCTAGGTGTCTCAATGCTGTGACAGCGACCACACTCAGCATGGATTAGCTCTGTGCACCCTAAGGTCAAAGGCAAAAACCTTGTGGTGTGAAGCCCTCTTCTCTAGAAACACATCATCAGCTTCAACACCTACAAAGCATTAGCTTAAATCCAACAGCATGAGAAGAACTTGGTAAAAGGCTTTTCAGCCCCAGCCCAGTAAAACCAGATTGCTCTATTTTTTTTTTTTTTCCAATACTATTCAGGAACAATTAAGTTCCTAATGTACTCAAACTATGAATTTGTAGAGATGTCATATTTAGTTGCCACTATAGAGCACATCTTTTTCCCCCATTCCTTTTATAATATTCATCACCAACATACAACCATACTCGATTCAAAACTATCAAAAAGCAGAAGAAAGAATGGGTTTAGAAGATATACTTGCTATTTGATTGCAGAAATAAAGTTATAATGGAGTTCCTAGGTACTGAAATACATCAATTATTTTTTGTGAGAATGAATTAGAAGCATTTTATACTTTTCCTACCCTTCCTGCCTATATTTGTATGAACTTTATTGAAAGAAACCAGTTGTGGCTTTCCTAACAAGCCAGAAAGGTTAAATCACCTGTCTCAATAACAAAAGAAACCAATTAAGAAAGTGCTAGAACTGATGGATCACATATGCTTTCTACTATCTTCAGTGTAAGCACCAGCATGTTTTAGACAACAAAAACTCTCCAGTCCTATTTTACAATTTGCAATAATTCAGTAAATCTCTACCACTTCTCCAGTAACATGACAAATACGAATCACAGCCCATAATCAGTAAAACACAAGCATCCTGGCACACTGATGGAAGCCAGAGAGAGCGGAGGTCACGAGGTGGAAACCAGGCACAGCCAGGAGAGCTCGCCTGTGGCATAAGTCAGGCTCAGCTGCCCTTCCTGCCTTTGGTCATTTTTTATGCCTACCATATGTTCTTTCATATCGTGAGTTTCCTTCCCCAGAGCACAGAATAAAAAGATTACTTCAGTCAGTCCCTTTTGCACTTGAATCCAGTTTACCAGAGACGCACCTCAGCGGGCAGATGCTCTGGTTTCATGCTGCACAAGCAAGCAAAACAAAGAGCGGCAACAAGCTCAATGTGTGAAGTTACACGTCATGGAATAAAAACACCTGACTCACAGGCCTGCTCAAGAAAACCTAGTATTAGCCAAAGTACTAGTCAAAATATAGATTGCTAGTATATATAACCTCTGCACAGAGGATTTCTAGGTCTACTTTTCAGTGCTCAGCAGGTCAGAAGACACTGTGATCTTTCAGAAAGAAATCAGCCTGACTTGTCTTGGCAGGATTCACAGGACCAGGAAACAGGAACCAAAAAAAGATCCTTGACAGTCTTTCTGTTGTAGGCAAGAGCTCCACACATGCTGTGGACTACAGAGCAGAAGATAACCTCTCTTGGCACTGTCCCACGTGCAGCAGTGGCTGAGGAGCATCCAGGGCTGCCAGTAGCCCCTGCTGCAGGATGGCCAGCAATTGCCTGCTGGCTTCCAGGCACCAGAGAGGGGAAATTCACATAACAGCAGCATCTAGAGAAATAAGTAACCTGTTTAAGTGTTGTACAAGCCTGATTTTTTTCCTGATGTCCCCTCCTTTTCCTCCCTTCAACAAGACATCGCTTTACTATGTTACTTGGCAAAGAGCAGCTTGTTCAACACAAGGGTAATTAGTTTAACTTTTTTTTTTTTTTTTCTGTGTGGGAGCTTAAACCAGCAGTTGTTAGTGACCTCTAAAATTCAAGCTAGGTCCTTGTTGCTGTCAACAGCATCCTGACAGGAACTTAGAGGTTCAGTGTAGTAACAATCAAACCAGTGCTGCTTAACACACTATGTGTGTATCCAGTGACCATCCATTATACTGCTCCCATTTGCAGGGTAGCAGAGGAACAGACATTCAGGACTTCAGCTACCAATTCAAGATAAAGTCAAAAAGTTGCAATACATCAACAATATTTCGCCCTTTCTTAACACAGAAAGGAGAAAGGGACTTAACTGAAGCAGCATACTTGCCTTGTCACAGCACTCCTCTGCCCAAAAATTCCAGTTTAAGAAAGCAGCCTGGGATTACAGTAAGACTAGCAATTATTTAACTACTGCTCTAAAAAAATGTGGCCCCTTTCCCTCTTGTGGCCCTATTCCTGTGCTTCCAACAGATTTCCTAACAGAAGACCTGACAGCTTCACTTTTTTTTCATTGACAAAATACTAAGGGTAAACATCTTTAACAGAAATTATGTGTTATCACCAGCATGACTGAATATCATAGACAGTGCCTATTACTGTATCCTGTAACAAGCCATAGATTTTAGCTTTATCACATCTATTTGTGCTAGCATTTGTAGTGGAGATAATTTAGGCAGATGGATGGGATTTAAAACAGTTCACACAAAAATCTAGCAATGACAATCAGTAATTAACCAGCTGCAAGCCAGCTCTCAAGCTGTTTTTAGGGAATGTATAGACCTCACCAGGTCTTTCAGCCCATCATGCAGAAACACGCTTCCCAGGCAAGCCCAGCAGACGCTTACCCAGAGCTGTGCTCAAAGGCCAGAGAGCAGAATGGGAGTTTGCTGCAGCCTGGCACATATGGAAGTAAACTGCTTCTATGTCCAAATTAGAAAGCTGCAACAGACACAGCGAAGAAGGTTGAGGTTAAAACAATACTTTTAACTAGAGATCAGTTAAAATAAGTATTTTAGCAAGCCTGCGTTACCCAGGTGAATACAGAACGGCATTCATTCAAACAGGGATAGCACAAAGTGTGACTGGGCTCAGCCATTTCTCAAACTATCTGACAAAAACAACTCTCCTCCGCTCTGCTGAGCGTGCAGCTCACTCCAGGGTCCCTGACCTGATTTCATCCATGGCCCTGCTCTCATGTTTCTTAACCTGCTCTGGAGCCGTTCGGGTGCATACCCTGGTCACAACGAGGTGTCTCTATAGAACACGTGCACACACACATGCTTCTTGCCAGTCAGGGTGTGCAGCTTCATAAGTGCTACACTCCTCTCACTGAATAAGGCTGAACCTCAACAAAATGCCAGAGGAGTTTACTGGTCTAGAGACCAAAAATGTAGGCATTACAATTAAACTTTTTCTTGAAGGAGAGATTCAGGCTGATGGTGCAAGTCTCCAGGCCAGCCATCACTTTTGGGAAATGGCATTTCCCAAGAGGCACTGGATAAGTGTATGCTGGCCTGTTTCCACCTCAGATTTATTACACTCTAGGGAGAATAAATCTTAATATCTAAGACAAAAAATAAGTAAACTTATTACAAATGCATCATTTGACAACTTATTTTTAGAAGTTGATCAAAGTATCAGTTTGGGTTTTTTTCCTTGGTTAAGTTTTGTTTTCTTTTTTTCACCCCAGATGTGCCAGTGATTTGACTAACAGGAAATCAGGGAAGACAGTAAAAGCTAGTTAAAAAAAAAAAAACAAAAACCAGCCTCCTTTCTGGCATAAAAGCTTTAAGAAGGCAAAGTATTTCCTGAATATTGAAAAAAAATTAACAGTATTGTTATATACCAATACAAAAGAGTTACATTTGTCTGTTACTTACAAGTTGCAACATTTATTCCAATTTTTCATGGACTTGAACACACAGCTGAAGGTGCAACATGGGTACTGATGGAGGAATGAACATAGGCCACAGCTATTCCTGACTACCTTACATGCCACACTAGCTGTCATTCTTGCCCCAACACTCGGGCAAGAGGCAGCAGCCACCCTGTGTTGCTGCCTGGGGGTCACCAAAGATTTGGCGTGGGGAAGTAGACCTTAACCAGAGAAAAAGAAGAAGGGCCAGGAGATCTGAGACTGTCTGCCTGCTCCCCCAGCTCCAGGTCTGACAAAAATACCTCCTCACATTTCCCATCTCTGAGCACATACATGAGTTCAGATACGGCTCCTGCAGTCTAGATTTTCCTCCCAACAAGTGTCTCTCTGCTAAGACACCAAAAGGCACCCAAAAATGCCTTAGAGCTCCGTTATATTTGTAAAACAAACCTTCAGAAGGGGAAAAAAAACAAGTAACAAAAAAATCCCAACTCACCCTTGACTGTTACCACGTATTTTTCATACTGTATTATACTAAACCAACAGGTTTAGAAAGGGGGGGGACGACAGGGGACAGGTGCCATTCTGTTTGTATTTCTTTTATCCAGTGCATATCATTTTCTACCCTCACAGCACCATATTCTCTAGGAATACATGCAGTATAATTATTCTTAACCTCTAAGGAAGCTTAGGTTAAAAAGCCCTCTACAAAAAGCTGTGTTTTCTCTCAGGTTTGCAACTTTTCATAACTCTCCTTTCTCCTGTAAATGTGTCAGAACAGTTGTATTGGTTATTTAAGCCATAATATCATAACCTGCCTCCATAGCTAAAACTGTCAAACAGTTAAATCCTTGAGATACTAATTTTATCTGAAGTGCTTCCTCTTTCTGCTGACAGTAAGAGCACTCACTGTGCCTGAACTCTTAATCACCCGCTATCATCAGAGAACGGTCTTCAAGGCCTACATTTAGTTAACTAAGTTTACAAATTTGCACGTACCTAGGTGGTGTTCAGGAAAGCAAAGAACATCACGCAGTTATTCCTCCAAAAATTAGACATATCATTCCAATCACTTCATTTGGGGGAGGGGGGAAGTTATGGAGTAGAAGAGTGTGGATGGTTCCAAATTTTACAGAACATCAATTAAAATCATTTCCAGTACAAAACTTTTTTTTTTTTTTAAATACATCAAGAATCAAAATAAGAGAAATGAAAAAGTATGCAAACTTTGTACTGATGGCAACTGCAGAATAAAACACACAGTTATCTGTCACAGAGAAGGTTAAGAGGACAAAAGAATGAATTGGGTGGACATGAAAAATTGAAGGGAAGACAAATTCGGAACTGATGTCAGGCCACACATTTTAATTGCGGAACTGCATGCCAGACATTAACACAGAGCTGGGGTCATCCAGAGAACGATCAAAGGGCACGTGGGGGACACTGGGCACTGGGGTGCAGCGACTCGCTACAGAAAGTCCTACTAGTCTTTAATTGTAGTATTGCTGTGTTATTTAAAATAGCTAGCATCAATTGTGGTGCTTCTTTAGGTAAAAAGTAAATAAATAAATTAAAACCCCAAAACAAACAGCACACAGAAAGAAAGAAAGAAAATAGTCATATTATTGAGCTTGTCAATCATAAGCAGGAAAAACTACAGGCATTCAAAACAAACTGCCCCTTTGGAGCTGAGGTCACCTTGTCAATATCAATCTTCTCATTTTGATACACATTAAGAGCTATTGGAGTGTCCTCTTTTATCCTATGACTGTGAATTGACCTTACTGACACTACTGAATACAATATGGTCGTTTAAGGATGTGGTAATTATTGGTAACTGCACTAAGTAAGTTAATAGCACGCAGGGCATCATTGCTCTGGTTTGTGTTGCCACCTGGCCTTTAAGAGATTTATTCTAATTTCATATGCCTTGGCTCAAACTATATTCACATCAGTCCCTTATTTACAACTGTTTTCCATTGGGCTCTCATAACAACTTGCACTAAAAATTAGTATTTTTCACCTGAAAAAAAAAAAAAAACTGTTTCTTGACAAATTTTAATTAAGCCTATAAAAGCTCATATTACACAAATACCTTTAGTCTTCCCATCTTCTTCTTCCCATTCTGCATTCTTTCTTTAAACATTGTCAAGACACGGGTGGAAAAAATGCTGCGCTAACTCACAATTTGTAAAAGAAGAGCCAAATTAGAAAGGCACATCTGTGAAGCATTACTGAGTACAGTACACACGCCTTTGTGCCCCATGCAGTGCACTTGCTAAACTTTGGCCATTTAGCAGAAGCACTCGAGACCACCTGCACGTACAGTAGCACCATAAATGACCTTAATTTACTTAAAACAACCTGTGTAGGACCCACTTGCACTTTCAAGTGTGGAAAGAAATTAAGTCTATTCAATAACAATTTAAGATACAACCCATGCACTATAACTTCAGTAAAACAGGCTTAAAATGTGATAAGGAAAAAAAAAAAACCAACAAAACAACTCGCTGTGACCATGTGTTGCTCTGCATGAACTTCTTGCTTAAGAATGGCAGTTCTCAAAAGGGAACTCTTTGTGTGCACTGCTACCTTCAGCATATTAAAATGCTCTTTGTCACCTCGCATTTACTCCTTGTGACAAAAATACTTGCAAATGACTCAAACAAGACTCCTCTCAAAATACAAGAGGAACAATAACAGCTGGCTCAAGAATGAGACCTCCTGTTGTGCCTGTCACAGCTTGTCACTAAGGTGGTGACACAGCACACAATCCAGTGCCTCAACATGCACTAGCTCATCAGAAGCTAAACCCACCAAATTGCATCACTCTTTCTCCAGAATCACACTCCATTTCCAAAGTGAATCAAAAGGTAAAACAGCCTGTCTCCAGGACTCAAGCTCGGGAAGGGCAGGTGCCTAAGGTATGTATACATACTCATCATGACTCCTCAGCTTCCTTCAGTCTTGAACTGGCTTTACTGATGAAGATACAGAACGTGATCACCACAGAGGTGACTTTTTGTTAAAAGGAAAAAGAGATAATCAATAGTAGCTTGGGCTGGAAAGGGACTTATTTAGAGATGACATGCTGGGCTTAGGCCTAAAGCAGAGATCCTAGCTAAACAAAGTCTAATATTTTTACAGATCACTTCAAGATGACCTCAAATTAAATTTCCAATTGTAGGGGTCTAATTCGCTCCAGATTGTTTAAAAACACTGCTGAGAAAAAAAAAAAGTCCCAACACAAATATCCTTCAAAGGTTTTGGAATTCAACATAATTTCTAGTCAGACCCTGTGTATTTTTCTGTGCTTGTTCACTTCTGTTGTTATAGGTTGCCACATTCTGCTAACCCAGAGGATCAATAAGCAAGCAAGCTTCTCTGACAGCTTGCAAACACTACTGTTTTATTCACACTGTTTCTATTCAGCACTACTTTGCACACATTTTTAAAGCTCTTTATTTCCACCCCCAAAATAGCTACAGAATGCCTTAGTAAGGAGAATGCACAATATCCCACCTATTTAAGGTGCGCACAAAAATATCTCACCTTGTTTTGCCATATCACAAGCCAGACTTGAGAAGTCATCTGACTTTAGAGATTGCCACACATTCATCCCTTCAGACTGCAGCAGTCCCATCGCATCAGATTCATCTGCAGTGCAGTCTTACCTGCAAACTGTGCCAGCAGCAGTTGTTTCGCAACTGTGTGAAAAGCGAGAATAAACCACACGCTGATGGCCCTACAGAAGGTCACTGAACCTAGCCCCACGGGGAAATGCCACTATATACATCCAGGAAAAGATCCAGAGCTCCAGAAATGCAGCAGTGATGGAAAAACCCAATATCTGCTGCAGAGAGTGTTTGAGAAGCTCCTGCAGCCTGAACAGTACCTTGGCAGTGTTCTCAGTGCCAAAGTCTTAGTGCTTACCTAAAGTGTCATTCTACAAAGATGAGGCTGATGGGATGAGCAGGGAGGGAGAAGAAGGGGAAACAAAGGTGAAAAATACTTCTTTAAAGTGAGTAATTCTCAGACTGTGGCTTCAACTGTGTCTTGACAAACAATTAATACTGGATTTTCACACCACCACTCATTTGGCAGAACATATTTAAGCCAATACAAAACACAGATAGGATTTCAAATTAGCAAGATCACCAATGAATTATATGACAAGAATGATAGAAAAATCTGTGCTGGCACGAGGTTTCAGCAGGCCACCTGGTATTCCAGATTGCACTGATCCCGGCCTGTGCTGATCCCACCACCTGGTGCATTGCAAAATGCCTCTTGTGGAATACTGCAAGGCTTTCTGAGCAGTCCTCTTGGAGGGAGAGCCCTTCTGTTTCCAAGGTCACCCACATTTCCAAGCAACAGCCCTGCAGAAAGGCTGGCTGGCTGCATCAGACCATTATTTGCATCTCAGCACCGCAAGAACTGTACACCATTTTAGCCTGCTGAATGACTAGTGCTTCTGACACTGAACTCTTCCTCGTGGCCAGGACTACTTTCTTACAACCATTCTACTCAGGGAGAGCAGCTATACTCCTCCTGGACACAATCCACAGCAAGCACTCCCACTCCAACACAGTGTGCATGCTTCTGCCCAAATCAGCTTGTCCTTGCTGCTTCAGTGCTACCATAACTTCCTTGCTCACAGCACCCACAAGAAAAGCAGTGAGGATGGTCCTTTGTCCTCCCAGCTCAACAGATAAATAACCCTTATGGACTTTCTCCTTATCTCCCCTGTTCACCCAGTCCACACAACAGCTCATGCCTTGTTCCTCGTCACTGCTGGGGTCAGAACTATGAACCCAGACATGCCCAGTGCACACCTTAGCAAGTCCTGTTGTTCACCAGGTTGAGGGCATCTTGTGCTGTATCACCTGACCAAGAAACAGAACTTCTTAAATGTGAGCAAATTTCCTTCTGCAGAAGCTATCCAGGGGAAGGTCTATGGCTATATTTAGCTACAGATAATTGTGTAAGTCCAAACAATAATGAAATGATAACTATACTGCAGAAAAGATCAGATGTTCATGAGGAGAGAAGAATAATGCAAAGGTCCAGCCCAGATTCCCCACAGGAACCTCGCTTTCATCGGGAGCAAGACACCACTATTGTTGCACACAGGCAGCTCTGCAGTGCTATTTATCTGCTTTAAAACTGACAGCAAAAAGCTCCAGGGGTGAACACCGAAGAAAAATGGACAAAGCCTGTAAGCCTTGGCCAGGGCCTCCCCAGGAGTGCTCAGAGGGACACAGCACGTGGCCTGGTGCTCCAGCCCTTGCCACCCCAGGGGGACACAAGGCCAGATAGATCCCACATTAGAGCATCAGGCTCAGCAAACAGCACCATCATGCAAAATCAGCCCAGCCATCCCCTGGCACTGCATAGGGCAAGTGCTAGGACTGATACAAAATTCATAGCAGCAGCAACATACTCAACACAGAAAGCCCTTTTCTTACACTACCCAGTGGGTCCTAAGGAGGCTTCCAACACTAAGAAAAAGAATCCTTTTTACTTACCTGGTTTCATAGGCATAGTCCAAGCGCAGCAGCTTCTTGCGACCATGTTCAACCTTTATCCAGACCAATTTCAGCCACCTGGCACGGCAGAGCTTTGATGCTGAAATGCCTGCAAAACAAGGTGTAGCAGATTAGATACCACTCACCTTAATCACAAAAGCCTGTGTCTCATCTACTAGACCAAGGAGCTCTAGCAAATTTTCTGGGGTCTAGATAGGATAGCAGTGGGGAGGGGAATCAAGGGACAGCCAGGGACCCACAGACCCTGCTTGCGTTCTGGCTCATGAGCTGAGCATCTCAGGGAAAGCAAGCAGAAGAGAGATAGAAGTGACTTGTAGAAAGGCTGGTGGAAGGTCTGACTGTATACTGAAAAACAAAAAAAGATACATGAACTGGAATAAAACCTGACAAAATAAAGTTAAATTGTTATGGTTTAAAAAATAAAAACAAAACACAAAGCCACAACCAAATGATTCACACATCTTCACTGATAATAGAAAGATATATGGAATTACTGCTGCGTGTCTCGCAGCTCTCGCGTTCCAAATCCACTATCAGGAACACTAAAGCACAGTCGTGCCATTGCTCTGCTTCCCATCTTGACAAGAGGAGATAATTTATGATTTCTCTGCTATCACAGTAGCTTAGAGGCCTCTTACACTATCAAGACTAAAAACCGTCAGGAGTCTTAGAGTGGAGGTAGAATAAAAATGTGAAATATATTAACTCTCCTCATTAGCTATGTCTGGAAGGAAAATAGAAGGCTCAGCAGAGTAATTGCTTTAGTCAGTGTGGCAAATTATCCATTCCAAAAGGCAACTAGTGGCATGAAAATAAAAAGTCAATGTTAGAGGGCATTAGCAGAGGTGCAGGAGTTCCCTACCATTAACAGTACTAGTTGGTGCTTTACAGTTTACAGCAAATTAGCCATACCTTTCTAAAGCTTATCAACATTTCTCTCACTATAACTTAGACCTTGAACCATTTCTGCCTTTTCATAATAACAAACCCTAAATGAGATAAAGTAATGTTTTTCTGTAATGGTTGGGAAAAAAAGAAAAACAACAAAAACAAAACACTGGTTCAGATCATGCAACAATAGCTTCAAAGACAAAAGTCCACTTATCCTTGCCACTCCTGATATATACTCATTTGCTTCAATGAGAACATTAACATTCAAGAGCAGCCATACCTGCTTCACCCGATCCAGTTTACCAGAGGGGCTGCTTTGGAGTCACAGCTGAAACCCCCACCACACCAGCTGCCCTCAGTGGGACATACTGTGCATGTGTGGCCAGTGTATGCTCCAGCCCACGGCACGGATGTGCCTTCAGGGGACCTTTGCACGTCAGCGAGGTGAAGAAGCAAGGAAAGCTCTCAAACAATGTGTTACGAGTTTGAATGGAGTTACTTGATACCGTGAAAGTTGAAGAGAAATTACTTCTGGGCTCAGGGAGCAAGAGGCTGGGACGGGTTCTGCTTTATGCAATTAGGCATAGTTAAATGAAGGGCATATTTCCATAATGAGCCCTTTTACCCCTATAACAACAGGATGAATTATGTCCGCTATATATTCCAGGTCATTACTTGAGAAGATTAAAATGGCATCTTTTGATTTTTTAGAAGTGAAAGGCTGGATCACTATCTTTCCCATGTCCAAAGCCTCCGGGACTAACAGGAGTCACTCCATCTGGGAGACAAAAATCTGCCCTTCCAGCTGAGACTGTAACCCACAAGTATTGATCAAACATCCACCTGCCTTCCACATAATAGAATTTCCCAGCGAGCTAATTGTTTTTACTTCTTTCATCTCTGTAAATGAGGTCAATACCAAGGGCAAAGAAGAGAGAATTAGCTCTAAGTGTTCTTGGCTTCAAAGCCAGAGGAGATAGAGCTTCCAGATTTTAGAGAGTGCCATACAATGTTTATAAAGCACCATGGGACCTTCCAAGTATCTGAACTCAGAATTGCTTCATCTTAGGATGAGGCTTGCCTGCACTGCCCAAGGATTTATGCCATCTACATCTGCCGTTACAGTTTGGCCATGCAACCTGAGGGTCAGTGATGGCCTTAATTCACGCTGTCCCTCCAACAGGGACCAGTTCTAGACCACGGCGCTTAAAGCACTTTGCAAGAATGCACAAAGCCTCACAACAGACGTGGAGGCAGGCAAGTCCCACAGCGCGTATCGATACCTCATTCTCATTACAACCTGCCTGCAGCGACAGCTGAATGGCACCTCCTGCCTTGTAGCCCCACATTGTGGGAATATGAGCGAGTGTTGTGGTTGCTGGCAGTTAAACACCACACAGCCACTCACCCACTGCCTCCCCACCTCCCCCTCCTGTGCGATAGGAATGAGAATCAGGAAGAAGAAAAAAAGTGAGACCTCAAGGGTTGAGATAAGGACAGTTTAATAAAACAACACAAAGAGCAAAGAAAACAAGAGTATTAACAATAGTATTGATGAAATGATAGACAAGGTGAGTAACAGAAGCTGGGAAAGCCCTACCTATGCCCAAACTTTCCCTGTTCCAGCTGCACTGAAGCTATACTCTGAAACAAATTGAAAACAAACCCCCACCCTGGGCCAGCCCTCCCCTTACATAGTGGCATGACTCAACATGGTATCAAACACTCCATTGGCTGGTTTGGTTGTTTGTCCTGTCTGCAGCCCCTCCTAACTGCTTAGGCCCAAAGGTGCTTAATTAACCCTAACAGAAACCAGGACAGTGAACCAAGGCAGAGTTGTAACCATGCAGGTGGAAACCCATATCAGGCTTACAGAAAAGAAAATTGAAACTCCAGCAAAGACACAAATTGCAGAATTAAAACCTGACTCTCAGGAGAAAAGTGGGTTCTTTCTCTCCAAAACCAGCAATGATTCTCTGAGGTCTGGACTTTAGCCCTCCTTATTTCCCACCCACCCCCTACACACAGTCACGGACACATGATCTAAATCATGGCTTTCCCTTGTGCAATACTGCAGTTTCCTGCAGCATAAAACCCCCTCTAGGACCCACTAGGGTCTCAACAAAATCATAGTTATCATAAGCAAAACTCTTAACAAGAATCAAGAATGATGGCACTGGCAGACTTCTGCTTGTACAGGTGGGGAAGCAATTTGTTTGCTGCCAAACTCTTCACAGAGTTACTTCCCATATTTTGGGAACAGCTAAAAGTGAAAAGAAATCATGCTGCTAGTATAAACAGCAAGAGCAAAACCTGAGTCCTCCAACAGAAAGATATTAAAAAAAAAAAAAAA
>JANIJG010016404.1:23514-51848 GCA_024611175.1 Megaceryle torquata
AACACTGGCTGCACGGGTGGGCCCAGAGAGCGGCGGGGAACGGAGTTCAATCCAGCTGGCGGCCGGGCACGAGTGGCATTCCTCAGGGATCAGTAGTGGGACCGCTTCTGTTTAACATCTTTACCAGGGACGTTGATGAGGAGATTGAATGCACTCTCAGTCAGCTTGCAGACTTAAGCTGGGTGGGAGTGTTGATCTGCTTGAGGGGAGGGAGGCTCTACAGAGGGACTTGGACAGGCTGGATCAATGGGCTAAGGTCAATGTGTTGGGCTTCAACAAGGCCAAGTGCCGGGTCCTGCACTTGGGCCACAACCCCCAGCAATGCTACAGGCTCGGGGAAGAGTGGCTGGAAACTGCCCGGCAGAAAGGGAACTGGGGATGCTGATTGAAAAGCAGCCGACTATGAGCCAGCAGTGTGCCCTGGTGGCCAACGACATCCTGGCTTGTATTACACAGCATGACCAGCAGGACCAGGGAGGTGACTGTCCCTCTGCACTTGGCATTGGGTGAGGCCACACCTCGAGTACTCAATACAAGAAGGCCAGCGAGGTGCTGGAGCAGGTCCAGAGAAGAGCAACTAAGCTGGTGAATGGCCTGGAGAACAAGTCTCAGGAGGAGCAGCTGAGGGAACTGGGGCTTTATAGTCTGAAGAAAAGGAGGCTGAGGGGAGACCTTATCGCTCTCTACAACTACCTGAAAGGAGGTTGTAGAGATTTAGGCGTTGGTCTCTTCTCACAATTAACTAGTGATAGAAGAAGAGGGAATGGCCTCAAGCTGCTCCAGGGGAGGTTTAAACTACACCTCTGAAAAAAAAAAAAATCTTTCACTGGCAGAGCTGTTATGAACAAGTTAAATCAAAATTATTTTTCATTACATATAAATAGCAGATGTGAAACCTTAAATCAAGTGTTGCAGTGGGAACTTCTCAGGTGCTCAAAAAGCTACAACTGCATGTCACTCAGGAATACATGGAACATGCAAACAACAGCACATAAGATGCAAGTTTTCTCACAACAGCATAAAACCAGGATTAATAGGAAATACTTCCCTGAGGGTTTAGATTAGACCTAGCCTAGCAGAGTATGACAGAAGAGGAAATAACACTGCAGAACAGTCACAGTGGACTACCCTGCATCACTGCAGAGCAAAAAAGGCCTGTTGCAGCAGTTGTCCCTTCAGCAGAGAATCTTCAATTATTTAAGCATAATCATGCTTTCATATTCACACGATCCCAGCTGAATCTCACAAGGGAAAAAAAATTACTGACAAATTAATTTGAGTCAGGCTTCAGCCTAGTATCACATAAGCAAAGGTGGATGCATTAGAATTTCTGTTTCAGTACGCAGAACATTATGAGATTAATTAAGAAAATCCTGAAATGCTAAACGTTCACAAAAAAAAAAAAAAAAAGACTACAAACCCATTCAGCAGAAAGCTTCTGTGTGAGGCAGCCTGATCCCACACAGGATCTCCTATCTGAGATAGCAAATAGGACTACAGTGTAATAATATTGAATTTTGGCTTGATAATAGAGTGAACTCATTCAGGAAGGAGACCAAGATATTACTGATGTTATCTGATCCACTGCCTGTTCGAGGATAAACTATTAAAAATACATACATCACAGTAACTATTTGATGCCGTATATGGCATAAAAACATTTTTCCTTTGGCCTTCCAACAGAATTATTTGTTTAAAGCCTCTTGTCATGCAGAGAAAGACTTAAAATGTTAATTAATTTAACAGAATTTAAATTATCTACCACACCTTGCCTCTCCATTCATCTTAAGAAAGTCTAACAGTGCATCATCAAGTCAAGCTGGCTCGACATAGGAAGATGTTCCCAAAAGGAACATCTGTCTGTACTTACCTTACAGAAAATCACCAAGTAGTTAAAGACATTTGGAAGGGTCTGTTACTCCTTGCCCAGAAAGCTGCAGTTGTTGTGGGACCTACTGACAGTCTCAGCATGCCAAAACTGGTCAAGTGAACCAGATGGAACACTGTTTTGAAGATCTGGTTAGTATCTAGTGAGAAGTGGAAAAAACTCAGAAGCTTTCATGCAAGACCAGATGATCTAAGCACAGGATCAAGCTACTCTGGTGGCATCTACTAGCACATCAAAACTAGAGTATCCAACACTCCTGCCCAGTAACAGCTCATCTTCACACCTTTTAATGGAAGATTTGCCCAGGGCAAAATTTAGGCAATGGCTCAGAGTAACACAGAAACAATTGGAGACATCCAGAGGAAGAGTTCTCCTGCAGAAAACCACTAGTACAAAGACAAAACACAAACAAACAATATTCTGTAGTTGACATTAAAATATTTTATTGGCTGGATAAAATGTGCACTACGGATAGAAATATACTGAAATACAAAGTCCTCCAGAATATCATGTAGAAAAAAGACAATCCATACTTCATCTTATTTATGTACACTGCCAAATGTATTAAAGAGCAGGAATAAGATCATATTTGCATTTTTTTTCTTGTCTTGAAAGTACATCTAGTGTAGTCCAAGGCCTTTTTTCTTTCTTCAACAGAAAATTGCACAGCTATCCTATTTTCTCATTTGGCCTGAAATCAGATTAAATTTTACATACTCTTCTCTTCCTTGCTAGATCCTTTCAAGCTTGACTTCTGCCTCTTTTTCTCCCTTTGTCCTAGTATGCGATAGATTTTTTTCTTAGCTTCCTTTTGCCTCTTGAATTTCTGTTCATCCTCCTTCTGCTTAACTTTGAGATATTCTTTAAGCTGTTCCCGATGTTTTACTTTGGCTTTCCTTATCTTGTAATTATTCACTGTACTCAAAGCACTGAGTAGAGCTGATATCTGAGAGAGAAAATAGAGAACCAATATATAAATGGCTTAGTTTTGGTGAGCATGAAACAGTTTAACCTCAGCAGAGCCATATAATGAGTCAGAGATTCAAGGCAAGTTGCTAATTATTTCTGCATCTGTTACCCAGTTTCTAAAATAGTTTAATTATTTCTCTTGTTAGGAAGTTAATCAAAGGTTTAATTTTTATGAACTCTGATTTTGATTGGATAACTATTTAAAAGGGTCTGCTTAATTGCTACTACAGAATACTTAAACTGCAGTTTGGATCTTCTTGCCTTTGCAAGCACTCTGTAATTCTCCATTTTTGAAGCAGAGCACTTGCTTCAAGTCCTGTGTTAATAATGCGTAGCAATGACAAGTCAAACAGAAGACCACAGCTGCCAATTTAAGTCACCCATAATGTGAGAGCACTACATCCAACTGCAATACATTCCAAGTGCTGTGACAAGGACAACAGTCATATTTAGGCTACAGGTGACCTACCAGTTTGAAAAACAGACCCTGCCCACTCAACAACAGTTCCATATATATACGCTGCGTGCCAAACAGGAACAAAACAAATTGAAGGTGGCAATTTTTCACTAGCAGCATATACATCTTTAGCACTAGCAGTAGATTGAAGTGCTCAAACAATAGTTAGAAATTTACCCTTCCGGAGTCTTTGGTTCAGAATAATTGGTAATTACCTTCTTTTCGTGAGGCTCCCTGATAACGGCTGGTCTCCACTGGTCTTTTGGAGTCTTGCCTTTCTTCTCAAGATTCTTAGGTTTGTTCTTAAAAGGCAGTGCCTTCTGCAGTGCTTTAGGAATGTGGAGCTTATTGAAATGCCTTTTCTCTCTCACAATAGGCTAAAAGAGTGGATATAGAGTACATACAAGATTAATGATCTTCAATATCGTTTGTTTTCCATCTTCCCAAGGGAAAAAGAACCCAAAATACCACAAACCTAATCCCCCCCAGACCCCTCAAAGAAACCAAACCCAACTGCCAAAACACATTCTCCAGTATCCTTGCACTGAACTGTTTACCCCACCTTTACTACGGCAGAAGCCTCAATAAGGTTTCAAAGAAGACTTTTACCCTGCAGATTACTTTATAAACTTTCACTGACCCACAGCAGTCTGCTTTCCACTGCTTTATTCCCATCTCACGTCAGGAAAGATTGTCTCTTGTGGATAAAAGTAGGAAGTCACACGTGCATATGTATGAACACGTATTTACACTGCTCTCAGTTTGCACAGGTAGAGTGCAAATTTGACAGTGATTCCTGTTTAAAAAAAATAAAATAAAATTCAAATATACCTTATATAGAGAATAAAATTCAAATATACCTTATATAGCGAATCTTTGTTTTGTTGCACTTTGATGCCTCGCTCATGCCTCAGCTGGCCTGTTGTCTTCATTCCACTCCAACTATCTTTCTCACCTGCTGGCTTCAGCAAAGATGTTACGGGATTATAAAAAGTTGGGATAGAAACAGGATACCAAGTCCTCACAAAGACAATATCTGTAAGAAAAAAAAAGTGTTACTTGGCTTTATAACAACACAGTTTAACACATTCCCACACCCTAAGCAAAGATTACCTGACAGAACAGACAACCAACACCTAGATCACATGCTAGTATTGTGTTTGGTATAGATACTAAATCTCTTCAATATTAGGCAGAAGCAATGTAACTACCTGTACTCTTGGATTCTGCAAAACCCCATGAAGTCATCAACAGTGCACATTCCTGAAGAGCAGCTAGCTGAATACCACCCATGTCACTATTCATATTAGGTCATATATGTGTCTGGGTCTCTACTATTACTGACAAAACCACTTTTCCTCCTTTCTTCTGCCTGTAGTTATAAAAGAACTAACTTGCTTTTATTTTGCATTGACCATATTTTCAATGGATTTAGGAAAACAGAGGTCATATAAACCCAAATTAAGTATAAATTCACTTTCTCAACATCGTGGTGACACTCAGCAAACATAGGAGATCACTTAGCTCTATCCACTGCATAATTTCCCCAGAAGGTTAGGAAAAAAAGTTACCTAGAGTTACAATGCCACTCTTTGGATTTCTCAGACAAACACACTTGCACCACCACTAAACAGAATTCATCTTTGTATTCAAGGAGAAAAGCATACCATGCCATGTCAAACACCTTAAAACACTTGGAGAAATAAGTCTGCAAGACAAACCTTTTCATCTGCATACTACACGACTCCTGAGTATAACTGAGAAACACGAAATGTACTTTTTAAAAATTTCATTCTGCATCTCACCAAGTATTTCAAGCTCTTTGAATTCACATCTCAATTATCAGATTCGAGATTCTGAGACACAGCTTTTCAATCTGTGAAGCAGGATGAAAGTTGTGTAAAAACTTCCACGCAAAGTGCAACTTACCGCTCATCAGCAACTTGTCTTCAAACGTTGCTCTGAAAGCACCTACTGGAGTTCGGAGAGCCTTTTTGATCTGGCCTCGGATACCACTCACAGTACGAATCGCTGCACCTTCAAATTTAGCCACTTCCAACTGAGAGTTAAACATCCCCTGAAAGTGTGAATTACCCACTGTCATTCAAGATGCTGAGTCTCTCTCTGTGACTTATATATAAGCCACAAAACCATAAATGATTCCCACAAGCATATCTTATAAAGATAGAAAGAACACAACAATGTCATTTATACTAAGAACCTACTGAGCTGACTTTTAGGTACTGTAAGCTACTAAAAGTGATCTGCTTAGAGTCATATATCACAGGCAAGGCGTCTCAGCATTGAAAAGAGACAATTAAAATTTTAAACAACAATGTACTTTAAAAGACTATTGGACAGATTCTTTTAAGTCACTTGCTGGTACACAGCATACCTTGGTTGTGAGCCACCTCAAGTTGCTAGCTGTGAGACTCTAATACAATAATATTGCTTTCCAAGGTTTGTGCTTCTCTCATAAATCAGAAGGAAGTCAGAAAAAAATTCAGTGTATGCTTAGTGCAAATATTTACGTGCTTCACTGTTGGGATCAGTGCTCGGTTGTTTACTGCATCAAATGCAGAATAACTTAACCTCTTCCTGAGCCTGAAAGTCCAGCTAAGGAAAGCTGTAAGGTCAATGAAAATTCATTTCTCAAACACTTCAGGCCCCAAACACTTTTGTGAGTGTAGCTGCGAAGCCCCACACACTGCTAGAAGACCTCTTGGATCCCAGAGCTGAAATGCAGTGGGATCAAACTGCCAGAATGACACCAGGGACACGTTCACATTCTCTAGAGGTGTCTGCCTCTCTGGGAAGCCAATTGGTGGGTTTGAGGAAGAAAGAGGGGAAAGAACAACAACAACAAAAATAAATATATATAATCACACTGAATGTGAGTCAGGAGACTGCTCCCAAATTTTTGTCTGGTTAACAGTAATTCACATTCATTGGCTAATGATCCAAGTGACTTTAGAGACCGCAGCTCAAAAAATAATAAAACTCAAGCAGCTACTGAGATCCAGAACACTCCATCCAACTATTACAGGGAACTTCTGCCTCAAGAAAGACAGATGCAGTCCCAGGTTGCATTCCTTCCTGACATTGGTGAAGATGGGTTTACAGTATACATACCTACATACCTACCTTAATAAAAGAAGTGTTCTTATAAATTTTGAATGGAAAACCAGTTAGCTTTAATTTCTTTACAATAGTTATGGATTTATCTAGATCGAGCACAACTCCTGTTGCAGCAATCCGGAAATCAGGCTGAAACAGCAAGAGAAAGATAGTAAATATAAAAATAAATATAAATAAAGACTAACCAGTGAAGAAACAATTTCACTGACACAGTTTCACTGGTTTTTAGAGTTTGAGTTCAGAACTTAGAATCTTTACAGAAGTACAGCAGCATGACACTGAGGTGCTGCTGACACAACATTCCTTCTGTTCACTAATGAGACTTTCAGAACTGCCATTCTAATTACCTTGGAACCAATCTAGGAGTCCTTGTTATCTATCTACCTCGCTGTGTCCCTTTATGAAACAGAATTTTACTCAGACAGAAAGCCTCAAAGGAGAAGTGCTTTGTGCACTGCTGTAACTGACTATATTAGGCGAGGAACACATAATGAAAACAGCCTTTTAATGGATAAAACAAGACAACTGTGGCAATAGGACTTAAAGCTTACTTTAGGAAGGAGACAAAAAGTACCACTCTGATTACTATCATGCTCATTACAAAGCCATGTAAAACTTTTACTATGTATTGTATGTGAATGTCAATCTGCATCTGGGTAATGTATATGCGACAAAGATAATATTTGATGAATACTGCTTTAACACTACTAAAATTCAGATGCCCATAAACATTCTAACACAATGGGGAGAAATCACATTGAAGGCAAATGTTTTCAACAAGAACATAAGTATCTCATCCTGTAAAAAGGTTGTAAAGTTATCAAAATACTCGGTGAGTGAAAATCAAGTAGATAAAAGTCCTTCCACACAAAATAATAAAGCACTAGTTGTCATTTTCAGTGTAGCAGATGAAATTTGTTTAAAAAAAGAAAAATATCCTCTATCCAATTTTCTGTCTCATCACAATACACCTGTCAAAAGCCTGAGTCCACCTATTTTCTCAGTTCCTAGGGCATCCCTGCTTTACCACAGGTGAACCTTCTTCCCCAAATCTGTATATTTTATCCCAAGACCCGCAGAAGCAGTAATCAACATCTCGTGATGACAAACCTACCGTTGTGCCACTCACAGACTGAACTGCCAAAAATCCTGTTCCCTGAGGAGTGATGGGCCCTACAAGAAAATTAAATTAAAAAAAAAATATATATATATATATTATGAGAAGCTTCACTATGCAACATCTGGCCTCTTTTTCAAGTCAGAAAACTTAGAAATACACATCAAATGTTCTCAACTAATAAAACCAAAGAAAAGTTCAAAGCATTCAACCCATAACTCACAACTACAGCCACAAGAAAGTTAAAGGAGTGGTTAACAAGTTACTCATGTACGAAAGCTTTGGCAGGGATGAGCCCATAATGCGTGCGAGTGTCTCTCTGCACACAACCAACAAATCAGGTTCCAGTTTGAGACACCATAACCTAGCAGAAGGCTCAGAATTTGAGTAAATGCCGAATAATTCACAAATCATTCAAATGATTCACAAACAATAGGCATTTGTCTATTTTCCCCATATTAATAGGTGCTATTTTGTATTTCACAAGAAACAACTTGTTGAAGACTTCTCATTCCCAAAACTACTGGCTGTACTTCCTGATCTATCCTGTAAAGCTTGAGAATTTTATAACCATTAAGTGAGATGGGATTGTAACTCCAGAACGCCCTTACCCCAGAAAGCTGCTCCACAATGCATATGTTGTGGTGTGTACTTCAGGAGCCTATGGCGCCCGTTGTGATCTTCAATATAGAACATGGGGATAGTCTGAAATCGCCTCCACCCTAACGAAAGGATTAAAGGATCCCGTGTCTTCAGTATCTTCTTATACCATCGGTGCTTCTTCAGGCGCAGCTAATAAGAAGGAAAGATGAACAATGCTATTACAGGATAACATTCAGTCTGAAATTCAAGCCGTACTTTCAGGAATGATTGAAAGCAACGTCCATCAACACTAGAATTTGTTATTCAGTAAGCTTTAGATCTTTGAACATTCTCATTAACACTAGGTTGACTAGAAAGAGAGTGAATCAGTATTTCACTCACTCTGAAGTCATGTTTGTATGTATACAAGCAAGTATTATATTAAAATATATTTTACATCCTAGTTAAGCCTGTAGGGTCTGTAGAGTTCATTGTGTCAAAAGCAAATCCCCTATTCAAGAGACAAAGATGGAGGTTTCTCTCTGTGTTTACCAGGTCTTTAATAAGCAGAAAATGAGTAATAACTCCAGACACTCTAAAAGCACACCTGTACCCATATAAAGTGCACTCACGGCTTTGCCTACATACCTGCACATATCCAACATTTCCTTCACTGTTGCCTAAACCTCCCAGGATAATAGGATAATGAGGGTCGAAGTTGAGGACAAATTCACACGGGACATTGTCAATCTCTATTCGAACGTACATCCCAGGTCGGAAGCCCTCATACTGCACTCTAGTCTCATCATCTTGATCTTCGAATTCTGCTCGATTAAGCTGTGTGACAAAGAGATGGTCACCATGTGTTTCACAAAATTCACAAAGTATTAACAACTTGCACATGAGGCACCAATTCTATTTAAAACATGCTAACATTTATATAAATCTTTTGGGCAAGATCTGATAGGTTTTGTGAGTTTTTATCCAGAGCAGATCTCTGTGACCATGAATTCCTTCCAATTTGAAATCCCAAGTGGGCCTGTTAAGTCTACTTGAAAGACAGTACCCAAGAGAGGCAAATGACTGAGGGACTTCTGATAAACCTTTCATAATGGTGACTTTGGATTTTAAAGATACAGCTGTCAAAAGAACATTTTTGATTTAGGAGCCCAACGACCTTTTAAAATTAACGTCCTGATCTTTAAGGTGTCACCTTCTGAGGAGGCTGGGCTCCTATCGTACCCAGCAGCTTAAAAATATTTCTGTGCCATTCTCACACTGTGTCTGGACAAAAGGGTCTTTTAAAGCTCCTCCGTATCACGTGAATGGTCATATTGTGCAAATATTTAACAACAAATCCTTGTGAATAACAGAAGCCTCACCCTCTTGCTATAGCTCCTAATGTTCAGCTACCTATAACACACCATGGTGAAGCAAACTGATTATTAATTTTATTTCTCAAGGTCTTGAGATATGGCACAAATCTTCTGGTTCCACTTCATTTTTCCAAAAGCCTTTGCATGTGCCCAGTTTGAGAACCCCAGGAATATTGCTGATACGTATTTCTGTAACAGACCTTTAGTGAACCAGTTGTAAATTGTCTTGTATTTTTTTTACTGGAATAGCTTTCTTTATTCTTTAAGTGCTCTTAGTAAGTAAGTCAGCATAGCAGAGCTCATATGATGACTTATGATGGAGGCTAATGCAAGAAGGCAATGATTAATTTAATGACTATTTGGGGTGAGATTTTGTCAGAAGAGAAGACAGTGAAGTTATCAGCACTGTAAGGCAATGTTCTTCCAAGTCAGCCAAAGAAAGATGCTACTTCAACACTTACAAGATTTTACCTAAAAAAAGCCAAGGCCCAAGACAAATCAACACCTCTAATTCTGACTACAGATAACCCTGCAGACTCAATTATTTTCATCATTTATTTTTTCATCATTTATTTATTTCATCAGTTATTTTTTCCTCAAAATAACTTGACAGTTTGATGAAAAAGCCTTCCACACAGAAATTCCTTATCTGTTAAGAACACTGCAAAAATCACACTAAAAATAATACTGGGAAAATATTTGACATAAATGGTTAGGAAAAAGATTTTCATCTTCCTACACACAATAGGATGCCTTTCTTGCCCCCCTTCCTGGAGGAGAACCTTCTTTGTCATGTTTTGGGTTTTTTGAGACCTGTCATGCTAGTTCCATCCCTACAGGACAAAAGGATAACTGCTAAAACTAGGAAGTAGATGAAGTTTAGATGACACATCCAGACTTATTCAGTGATTTGGAATGCAGTTAACTACTTAAGTCAATTTAAATTAAGCTTTCAGTTGTTTGGCTTGTTTGCTTGTTTTTGTCTCCAGGTGATGCAATCAAAAAGTTCAACCATTAAAAAAAATAACTCACAAGCATGTATCTTTCTGTGCATACTTTCTGAAGTAGCTTCTGAATGCTATGTATGTTTCCAGGAGGGGAGAGGGGGGAAATAAACCCTAACAATTTTGGCCAAACTCTGTGGGGAACTTTCCAAGACATACAGCCACATAAATTGCCATGTTAAGAGCTTGTACCTGTGCTTGTCTATGCATTTCTTCTTTAAGATCATCAAAGTACGTGGCATCCCCTTCATCATACTCTGCATCAAACATTTCTTTCAGTTTCCGTTTCTTGTCCATGCGCTCCTTTTTCTTTTCCTCCTCCTCAGGTTCTGGTTTGGACATTTTTCCATCTTCCTCCTCTTCTTCACTTCCAGACTAATTAACAATAAGTCATCAAACATGTACATCAGGTCATTCAAAACAATCCATTCCAATTTATCTGTTTAATATATATTAAAAGTCCTATTTTGTCATAATGCAAATTATTAGACACTTTAAAAATACTTCCATTTCAGACAGAACTTAATGAGTTATTCATACAGAAAGATGTAACTTCAGCACTGAATAAAACACTTCATAATCTAAACATATCCTTTCTCACTGAGACAGCTTCTTGACTTAATATTATTTTAATGTTGGGAAACAGACCCTGGAATTGACCTATCAGTTACTCTACAGCTGAAATAAGCACACATAATAAAAGACAAAGAAAAAAAGTAACTGTGGATAGCACTGAGTAATACTGTGCTGGAAGGCAGCACTCTTAAAGGCCAGAGAGGAGGAAGTTTGTTCACAGACCATTTGAAAACTGCCAGAATGATGCTGTTACTCTCAATTTTATAATGAAATACAAAGCCATCAAGTTGTTCAGTCAAAAAAAAAAAAAAAAAAAGATATTTCAATCTGTATTGTCATACACAACTACAGCCCTGTTCTTGGAAGTTATCCAAGCCACAGCATTAAATTGCTTCCACCAGCCATGTGTATGCAGATATGAGGAGCGACTGGAAAACTACATCAGGTTCCACGATTTGTTGTAGAGAGAGCTAATACAGAGCTCTATAATCCTCTGCATCAGATGAAATGACATAGTACAAAGAGTTATGACCACATTTGGTTTTAAAATACTCCTCTCATACCTCCAGATTATCCAGCTCTTGATTAAGCCTGACACCCACTGTTAAGTGAGGTGAATTCTCTCCTACTTATTAACCTTAAACAAGTCAGTTTGAGACTAAACACATGTCATTCCAGATTATTTGTGGGTTCCAAAGCCCATAATACATTCTTCTCTTCCTTGTTCCTAATGATTTCTTTCCCATCAATTCATGAAAACTAGATTTATTACACAGAATACCTATCACTTGATCAGAAACTCATATACATATATGCTGCTAAAGAACATAAAAATAAAGGTCATACCTCATCTCCTTCAGCAACATGTTTTCCTTTGTGCACAACACCAGTTTCAAGATCTTCAAAGTCTCCATAGAGCTCTTCTGCAACAATAAGCAGCCAAGATAGCTGTCAGTTCACCATTCTGTTACATTATTCCACACAATTGCTCCTATTTTTAGTATCGTGTATTTCTGAGTATTGCTTTGTAAACTAGCTTCAGCCCAATTCTTTTTTTTTTTCCTACCCATCAACAGTTTTATGAGTCTGTTCTGCCCTCTCCATAGTTTCAGCTGAAAATTCTCAAATGAACTTCAGTGGCTTCTTTTTTGTCCCCTTTCAATCAATACCTTTATGATTTCAAAAAAGTAATTAAAGTTTAGATCATTCAAAAGACCACATGGCATATTTGTTAGCACTCTAATGACACCAGCAGAGAAATCCATCTCTTTAATTTCAAAATAATAATAATAAAAATGTAAACAGAGCAGACAATTTTTATGTTAAAAACAAATGCTTACAGAAGCCTGTCAAACCACAGTAGTTTCATATACAAGATATAGCCATATTAGTAACATTGTCTAAATATTTCCCAAGTATAAAACAACATACAAAAACACCACCTCCAAAACATCTGAAGATAGATCTCGCTTTTCAGCCAAATGTGAATGACCAGTTTGTCTTCCCATGAAAAAAAAAATACATTTTCTGCTTATTTCTACCAAGACTATCCAAAAGAATTAACTATTCATCTTCTATGGATGGTTTAACTCAGAGAATCAAAACTGGCACGGCCAAGCGTTAACTAAGGACTCCATTTCCTAATGTAATTTATAGGCCCTGTTTTTCAGAGAGTAAATTTTCAGCACATGCTACTTGACTACTGTTTGTACAGAGATTTACAACAATGTTTAATATATTTAGTATCTGTGTAATGCTTTATGCAATAGTTTGAGAAACTTTGCAGTACGTCACAAATCATTCTACATACATAATTACAAGTCATACTTCTCCTTAAAATCCTGTATAAAATTAATCATTTTTAGGAGTCTTACACATACCATCTTCCTCCAACAGCTTTGCTGCATCTTTATCATCTTCCCACTTTCCAGTAACAAAGCAGTCTCGAATACTGCTCATAACCTGCAGAATAAGTGTCATTGCCTTGTACAGTTACAGCTTCTCAACAACAGAAACATTTTCCAGTAAGCTCCCAACTCCTCCCTCGGCGATCCCACCTGAAAGATAATCTGATATTCTCACGCGCAGCTCCACATCGAGACATCATTACCAAAAGCACACAATGCCTCAGCAAAAGCAGAAATGTGAAACCAACTCAACCCTTGCCCAAAGGTCCTTACACTAACAAGGTCTCTACCCTACATCGTATTTTCACTTGTGATTCACACGCTTTTTAACTCTGGTAAATAAACACCAAACTGTGACCCACCAAACAGACAGAGACCCAAGCATTAAACTGATTTCTTCTAACTTTCCTTTCCTCTAAGAACAGACCCTAGAATTGATTAGCTAGTAAATACTTCTAGTGACAGCCAGTAGCAGAAGATACGACACTTTGGCCATAGCTCCCATAAATCTGATTCAACAACAACTCAGTAGTACTTTATGAGAAACAGCCAGTACACACCGAGCGTAAGATATGCAGAACCAATTCCCCCGTGGTATTACCTCTTCTAAATCCCAATCTTGCGGCTTTTCTATCAGAAATTTGGAGCAGTCAAGAGCATTAGCTTTCTGTTTGGATGCTTTGTCTGGACGGCTGACTTGAAACAAACCTCCAAGTTCATCACCTGCATCCTCGCTCTCACGGTCCTCATCCTCAACAGCTAAATGAAATGGACAAGCTGTGATTATTTACCCACAGTAAATGGATTACATTCATTAACAATTCTTTCCTGCCTTATGTTCCACAACATCTGCAGTAGTTTGAAGAAAAAAAAAAAAAAAAAAGATGCAAGCTAACAATAGTTTTAAATATAAAAGACTGAAGAAAAAGATACACCGAGTTAAATTAATACTCTCACAAGGACAAAATAAGGCGAGAAGTGACCGAGGAGATAACTCTGAACAGTTGTATGGTTGTTCCATATGGAAACACGTAACCCACTTCACAAATTCCACAGTTGAAATTTCTGTGAACAACCTGAAATCTAGCTGTATTTGTATAACTGAAGTAATCTGAAAAAATACTGCTCAAAAACTAAGCACAAGATGTTCATTCAATATCAGAAGTACAAACAATACAAAACCAATCTGTGAACAGAAGTGTCACTAAGCTAGTCTGTAAATCAAGACTACTGGATTTGAGAATCTGTCAGCAAACCTTCCCCCTCCTGTGTTGTGGAAGGTTTACAACAGCCCAATTCTCACTGCGTTCTACAAAGATTCTGTATGATGAGGTTTGTACACTCAGACAACTACTAGAAATGTTGTAAACTAAATGGGATACATTATATTAGTAGCAATTTTCTCTTCCTTTTAAGCTAGCTAGCTGCTTCTTTCTCAGCAAACACCTTTATTACAGGTATGATAAGACTAAGTCACTTCTAATAGAAAATTCCACTCTCATTCATTGCGAGACAGCCAACCAACAACATCCCTTTATGAAATGCATCAATTACCATAATTAATTTGCATAATACCTACCAGATTATTATAAAAATAAACAAACTTGAAATGTGGGGGGTGGAAATGAGTGTAGTGGAAAACACAAGTAACAATTGAGTAGTATGGAAAAAGAGATTAAAATGCTTTTTTATTGGAAAAGTAAAAACTGTCTTCATTATAATTATTAGTGAAAGTGAGTATCAGCAATTCAGAAAGTCAGTTCACTTTCCTCAAGCCTCCCACCAAAAGCAAATGCTCAAAGATTCAAATTTGCAAACTAGGTAACAGCTGAAAAACAACCATCTAGGTCTCCAAACAGATTTGTACCTGTTCCATATACAAGTTTACGAAGATTGGGGGTTGAACGCTGCTGTCTGAGAAAGGCCTGAGCTGCCTTCTCTGTAAGGTCCTCTTTCCACTTAAGTGCACCTAAAAAAGGGGGGAAAAAAAAATAAAATTGCTTTCTACCTCCAAAAGCGAACAAGAATTAGGAGCTATAAAAGTAATTTCATGACAAGAGGCTTAAGAAGCGTAGACTCAACCCACAGTTTCTTCTTTTTGTACTCCATATATACACAGAAATGGAAATTGTGGCCAACAATTCTTTCTTTTTTTTTTTTTTTTTCTGATAAGTCCCAATTAGGACAACATTTTAAAAAGATTATTAGCAACAGTAACAGATCTGATTATTTTCATGATGATACACATTTCTGCCACAGACTCACAGAATGATTCAGGTTGGAAGGGACTTCAGGAGGTCATCTTGTCGAGCCCCACTGCTCCTGCAGGGTCACCTAGAGCAGGCTGCCTAGCACCATGTTCAGATAACTTTTGACTATTTACAAGGATGGAGATTCCATAATTTCTCCATGACTGTTCTTGGTGTGTAGTTAATACATTTTAGGAACATTTCCCCAAGAATATTCTGTTCATTCTAAATGTAACAGAGCATTAATTTCTTTTACACAAATAACCATAAAGATTAAAGAGAAATTGTATGCAGAATCAGTGAAGTTGATAAAACAAATCATCTCCATTTTCGAGGAAGAAAACATCAGACCTGCACCCTGTGCTGCAAATCAAAGGCTTAATAGCAGATAATCCCAGGTTTCCTATGCTGAAGTTCACCACTTAACTATATATATTTTGGAGGAGCAACATTATATAAAATTTACTAAATAAAATATCCTTTAATAATAAACCCAATTAACATGGACAGTAATAATTTAACATTTATAGACTACCTGTCGTGTCAGCAGAATAATCTATTTTTTCTTCATATTCCTCTTCTTTCAGTAGATTCTCCACATCATCATCATCAGCTTCTACAGCTTTAAGTTTAGTTTGTCTAATGCCATTGGCTTTCTTTGCTTGAGTGTGCCGAAATCCCTTCCTATTTGACTCTTCAGCTTCTAACTCACCATGGGATCCTTCCTCATCGCCATCATCAAGGGAAGAGTTTTCTACCTCAGATTCTGATGCCTCTTCTGCTGTGCAGTTTCCCGAATCTGTAGTGAGTACTGCTTTTCTTTTCAGCCTGTTTCCTGACACTTGTGAGCTCATTTCTGTATTTTCACTATTTATTTCATATTGCTTAGATTCAGCTACTTTTTTGTTTGCAGCCTCAAATTCACTATCTCCGCTTTCACTTTCGTAAGTCCTTTCCTCCTCCTCTTCCATCTCATTCTCTTCAGGAGCATTTTTTCCTTCTTCTTCAGAACTCATCTCGAGATCATCATCACTGTCTGCAAATGCTGGCAGTTCATTCTCTGCTTCTTCTTTATCCACCTCTGTTTCCAGATGTTTGGCTCTCCCAACAACCGTCTCTTCCCCTAATAATTCTATGTCACTTTCTTCCTCAGCATCCTCTTCATCGTCACCATCACCTCCATCCTCAGACATTGCTGCTTCTTCTTGGTCATCTTCCTCATCACTTAGTGCATCATCATTTTCTTTCTCCTCTTCATCAAATAATGCTTTTCGACGTACTCTTCCAGTCTTCAAGTCAAAATGTCTCTCTTCTTTCGGCATCACAAACCTGTTTTCCCAGGGATCACATTTGGGGTAAGATGGTAAAGTACAAGAAAATTTTCATGAAACCATGAAGCTTCGTGTCAATATTTAATTTTTTTTTTTTTAAAGAGGCAATGTAGTTCTTTAAGTACTGCATGCCTCTTAATTAAAGAATACACCCTTTATTATAGCCATAAATAATTTCAAGAAATGTCAGCATTTTCCATGGAATGAAAATAAGACAATTAACTTTACTAAAGATTGTGACAGCCGTTCTCAAAAATTCTGAAGAATCAAACAAAAAAGAACAAACAGAAATATGTTACTTCGGGCTATCTCAGCAAGGTATTCCTGGAAGGCAGAACTATGCAGCTTGCAAAACTTTTCCACTATCAGTTACTCCTATCTCAAAATACACATAGCATGTGAGTAGTCTTAGAAGTGGAAGAATTAGGCAATAAGCCATTCTACTAACTCTGCTCTACTGATATTTTTTCCTAAATTAGAAACTGTAATTAAGGGATCCATTCATGCTCCAACATTGCTCAGTATTCAAAACTTACTCTTGTTCTACATCTTCTGAACCTAAGGGTCTTGAGTCCATAAAGAGAGAGACCTTGCTTGATGCCATCTTCACGTCAATGGCTGAATGTGTGGAGATGAGGCTCTGAACTAGCTCATGATTTGGTCTCACTTCCTCCTGGAAAGATAAATTTTTTTACTTCTTAATTAAAATGAATAAACTCACATCTAACGAACAGCTAACAGAGTCATTAGTCTGCCTAAAACAGCAGAAATATGCCTATGCAAGAAAAAAATCCAAACCATTTTAAATAAACATCATCTCAGAACAGCAAGGTCTCTCCTCCCCCCTTCACATTTCAAGACTACATACAATATTAACCCGAGGAAAGAATAGAACTGCCTCCTTCACAGCCTGCAACCACTACAGTAAATACCAGCGAGCACATCTGATCACAGACCCAACTGTATTTAACGTTTAGCACAGCGCAGGGGAAAACAGCTGAACTCAATCTGTTTGTCCACCTCTCCCTCTGACCAGTCCAATCCTGTACGTGTTCTCCCACAATCACCCTGCTCTGCAAAATAAGGCTGATTAATATCCCACTACTAGGAGCTTTTTATAAATCTTAAGTCAAAGTTTATTAAACTAACTTTAGATGCTTATAATTAACAGATCCTCCAAATGTTTTCCACAGTATTTTACACAGAGATAAAAATACTCCTCCCTCTGAAATCACTAGAGAAGAAAAATAAACCATCCACTGCAAATCTATAAAGAGTGATTAAAGCAGCTTATTCTGAAACACTTACTTTAAGGATAAAAACTACATTTTGCAAGAGAATTCAAACCACCACCAACATTCCCATACCTCTTCTTTTTCATGAGCATGGCTTCCACCAAGGTCAATGTAAACAGCATCTTTATCATACACAATGCCCCCAACTCCTGAAAGAGGGGCATAGACTAGTTTCTCTTTCTCATTTAGAGAACGCTTCTTCTGCTGTTCAGGTAGAGCACAGGGGTCTGGTAGGAAACTCACATCACTCACAGTAAAGTCTCCAACACCTGGGGTAACAGACAAGGGAAACAATACAGTTTTTACAAAGTTTTGATTTTAAAGTTTGTACAATTCACCATGCAGAGATTAAAAAACAAACAAACAGAAATAAAAAATTGTAGCTTTCAGTGATTCATCAACAGTGAGTTCAGCATTGGACATCCAATTCTGCTGCCTTACTGCTGAACTTAAAAGAGGCATTGCTGAGTTCACCAGGGTACTGTAAAGCCCTGGGTTTGTTTGCTTGGTTTTAAATGAGAAAATTAGCAAATCACTTTTCTGAGTAGGTCTGTACATTTATTACTAAAATACTTCTGAATGTAATCCTTTAAATAATTCATTTAAAATATTAAATTTATTCAATTAATACGAGAAAATTTACATATGCCAAATTGACTTTTCATTTTTAGGGTTGGTGCATTTTGCACTTCAGACACCTTTTAAAGCCAAACGCCTTAGAAAAACTTCAGGCACTGCCAATATTGCATCTAACACCGCAACACAACTGCACAATTAAAAGCAAAACCATTTAGAAAAAAAGAAAAAAGTTGTGTATTATGAAAAATAAGTTAATATGAAATAATATTAAATATAATGAACGTATTAATATACGTATGGGTTTCATATAATAGAGAAAGAAAACAACATGAAAAGCGTAACATGCACATTGTAGTTACATTTTTCACCTTACTACCTACAATTCAAAGATACAAACAATTCCACAATAAAAACAGCAACAGCTACGTTGTTATTCGCAGATCAGTACAAAACCAGTTTTAAGAATCTAAGAAGTTACCTGGCATATGAATTTGACTTTTGTTTTTCAGGTGTGCTCCTCTCAAGTATCCATAAAGTGATATCTTCCTGTCACATTTGGGATTGACTCGAACATCTTCCGGGTTTGTCAACTCTTCCATTCTACCCATCATCCAAAAAATAAAAACTATTTAGAATATCCAGCAGTCCTAACAGCAACTTTTGAAAAGAAGCAATTTAAGTGAAGAGAATTGTGGCATGGCTGCTGCCACTGCGTGCTCTGCAGAATATAATAATTGAAACAGAATGACTGCAAAAAAAAATTAAAATCCATTAAAAAAAAAAAATTTCAAAAATATTCTCAAATTGTATTTTAAAACTTGTGTAATCGTATTAAGGAATGTATTTCCAGAAGACTTTTCACTAAATATGTACTAGTTTCTTAGCACGTTTTAATTACTGTTTATATGGTTTCCACACAAAATTCTCCTCAAATCAATTTTGCCATCAGAGGGAAAACAGAATAACCACTCTTAAGACGGCTGAAAGCTGCATTCCCTGCAGCCACACAATACCTTCCCTCCCCTGGTAACAGCAGTGAGCAACACAAAAACTACCACAAAACAGGGAGAGGGAAAGATTGGCTGTTTTCAGGCAAATGAGGGGGAAACTCCTCCCTCCTACATGCACAAGGGAGGCAACACAAACATTGCCAAGGAAGAGGATGGGACACACACTCTGGCTGCAGATTAAAAACTGACCCAACGACCAAAATAACAGTTACAGCAACCTAAACAAATGTTACTGAAAGACTAAAGAATTGTCTTTTCCTCATTTTCCATCTCTTTGCTTTAACTATTTTTGCAGGGCTCTGCATGGTGCTTATCTACTTTTTTCCTAAATAATCTGAGCTTTAAGAGACTTGTTCTAAGCACCTTGGATTCTCGTGGGAGTTTAGTCAGAGCCGTGAACATTTTGGCAATAAAATGTGAAAGGTGAGATAATTTCTCAGGTAGGCACAGCCACCATCCAGATTACTTCCCCGTTTCAAAGAGACTGTGAATCAAATGCTGTATGTGGAGTCAGAGCAGAAGGGACATTCCAGAGAAGTCAGAAGACTAATTTGCCAGCTGCTGTCAAATTGCTGGAATGCTGTTTCTTTTCCACAGAAATTCAATATAATCATCAACAAGCAGGATTATTTAAATTTTGTTTCTGTGTTTAGAAAATATTTACAATCTACACTATCCAATGCAAGTGAAAACTGAATGGCTGAAATTACTGGCACAAACCTGAAGATTGCTTTCATTTCCCCAAAGCCATCCAGGTAACACAAAAAGCCTGTTCACGTACAGAGGTGACTGGCTCCAGTGTTTTTTTGTTTTTTTTTTTAAACAACAAGGTGCTATCTGTGCTGAGACTGAAGAACAGACAGAAAAGTACACACCTGTCTGCGAGAACATAAGGGTGAGACGTCTGCCAAGTCAGAGGTCGGAATTTCATAACCGAGATAAAACGCCCCAAATTGTGAATTTCCTGCTTTTGGTATTCTCCATGAACCATCCCAGACAGGTAAAACAGCTTAGCACCCTAATCACATGGAAAAGACAGAAATATTAAACATCCATTTGATACCTAAAAACTGAAAAAAAGGTAAGACAATTCTAATTGGTAAAACTTCATCAGAAATTGAAGACTACAACTGGTTTAGAAGATCAGACTAACCAGCTTACTTCAGCAAGTAAATTGTCCCTTAGGGGATGGGAACTCACACCAAGAAAACCTTGTACAAAGGTTAATTTGCCTCTCAGACCTACAGGCAGATCCTCCTTACACAGCACCCCCATAACAGACCTTTCTCTTAGTACCATGTTTAGTAGCTAGTCACACTGGGATAGAGATAATTACACAAGTATTTCAGCAAACAGAAGAAAGATGACATCATCTGATACACCACCACCACTGTCCATTTACAGTATTACATTAAAATTGCAACAACATCATAACCACTTCAGTATTGTGACCATAATGCAAAAACATATGGAAAAATGAATGTTGAATGTCATACCGGATACACTTCAGTCCAGAATCTGTGCTTTAACTTCTTTTTAGTCTTCTTTAATTGTTTGTTGTTCTTGAATGTATCCAGGTGGGTAAGAACTCCCATAATTTTGGGAAAGCCGTGTACCTGACATATGTTCAGGAATTCAAATGTTTCCATCTCAAATCCAAAGCTGGCATCAATAAGCATTAGAACCTGAAAATACATCATCAGCATTTGATTGTAACAGTATCATGGGTGCTCACAGGAGCTGATTTCAAAGACCACACCTTTACAGACATCAACTTCGTGGGAACCAAAGTCTTGCAAAAAGTTTTGTTCTTTATTTTCATAAAACCCAAAAAACAACTTTGGCTTCCTAATGAAAAAAAGTGTGGATCTTAGCTGCCTTAGAAGCTAGTGAGGCTTAAGAAAACAAGTCTGTTCTTCCCATCAATCAAATCTCCTTTATATAGATTTGATTTGCTCTTTTTCTCTGAGAAAGCTATAGAAGAGTAAAGCTGCTCTGTGAATGCAACATATAGTATCATCATAAGGTCTGAATAGACATTTACTTGGTGAGTTTGAAATATGCAAAATTGAGTATCCTTCAATATTTGCAGGAAAGTTGGAGAACATTAAAATGTTGATATCCATCTTGGGTGCGCTAACGCTTCTAAGGCCAAGCCTCTTGGTAAAATGAAACAAGCTTACTTCACACATCGCAGTTACTGTTATGCATCACTAAACCACACAGGCACACAAAACCAGCACCCAACAGTCACAAGAAAATAGAAGCAAAGTTGTAGTAGGGGCTCAGCAATTCAGAACTTAAACACATCGGAACCGATATTCTCAGCATCCTAACAAGTAAACCAAATATTCTCAGCATCATCACACACATGCAGAATCTCAAACATCCCTCACATCCACAGAAAAAATGTGTCCTTTTTAACACATCTCCCTTCCTCGACTGGGAAACGTGCAAGTAGAACAATACCTGGATTATTGCACATGTGTATTTATACATTTAGATGGTTAATATTTAAAGATCCCAACCTCTGCTCAGCTCTGAACAGCAAACTCCAAACCCACATGTAAAGGAAAACTCTAAATAGACAAATGGATCTTGCATTAGGTCCCAAAGATCTGTTGATGTAATCCAGTGAACCAAAACACAGAAGTAAATTACAGTGGTGACCACACTCCACTGAAATTAATCTTATTACTACACAGTGATTTTCAGAGATGGAGACATCAGAGTAAAAAATACATTAAAATAAAATAAATAAATAATAAAATAAAATCAACTAGTGAGCTAATACATACACCCACTTTATACAGCAGTTGAAGGCTTCTTGACTAAAAACCATTTTCAGATTTTACATGATTTGACCAAATCTCTTAATGAAAAGTCACCTTATCCCCTTGGTTGTTACAAGATCTTCCATTAAAAGATTACCAGTTGCAGAAGAAATGAAGTAGAGTTGCAGTACCCTTCCTCCACATCTTTCCCCATCATCACACAGGCACTTTATTCCCCCACGTCCCCAGGATAAGGGAAGTCCTAGAGGTTGTTCCAGAATATTAGAGGTTTTTTGTCAAGTTTAGTCCTGCTTTCCCTTCGATGGCAATGGGTAAAGAAACCAGATATTGGTGCACACTCAAATACCACTCAAATTTAGTATTTTCAATATAAATGATAGTAGAAAGCACATGCCATTGTTAACTTACCAAATCAGCAACTTTAGCCAGGTCAATCATTGTGTTGATGTCGCACCCACATTCAATAATAGTTAGCCTGCGTTTTTTACCTGAAAACAGAATTAAGAATCAAAAAAAACTGAAACAAAGGGAGCAAACTAATTAGTCCACTGGGGGGTTTTATGTTTATTTTATATATATTTATATTTTATTTGATTGTTTATTATTTTAACTATTACTATGTCATTTCTGAAGTACCTAAAGAGCATTTGGGATTCAAAGTCTTGACTAGCATACAGATCATCCAACAAACCCCACTGTAGAAGTGCCTGTTTCCAAATGTGTATAATTGTGCTAATTTTAAACCAAAAAGTTAAAATTTATCAGGTTGAGTACATGTTTTCAAAGGAGTTGTGACGCTAACTGCTTTTTGGTGTGTGTGTGTCCATCCCCTTTTTTTTTTTTGAGGAAAAAATGAAAATAAAAATCTTCACTTTTTATCTTTAGTGCCCTGGAGCTAATACTGTGGATTTTATTTTACCACAGTTTTGTTCTTTTGATACCAGGCAAAATACAGTCTGTTCTAGCATTTAATATAAGAATATAAATACATATCAAAAAACTTCTTAACATGCATCCAAATGAGGAAAAAATATCCATTGTTAACTTGGCTTAAAGAATTTGAATTAGCTCAATCAACTTTAGACAATAGGAATAACAACTTTAAATAACCTATTAGGAAATTAAATGTAAAATGTGAGTTTCCCTTCCCATTTTTTTTTCTTTCCTACATTTGCCAATTACTCCTTTCAAAAAGATTTGTCAGTTCAAGTCCCTGAAGAGTCTGCCTGCACCAAACATAAAATCATCTGCATCCAAGCAAGATCTCCCTTAAAAACTGGTTCCTTGAGCTACTGTAGGCTGTGTTCCCCCAAGAACCTCAGTGATCCCCCTCAATAATATTCAGGGAAAAGTATGAGGGGAACAGAATAAGACATGGGAAACTAGGACTGAAAAACTTCCCAAAAATGAAAAGGAACTGACCAGGGAGCATGGTAAAGAAATGTAACTGGAAACAGATAGGGAAATTAATTCTTGGCTTGAGAAAGAAAGGGACATAAAGATGGGATTACGGGACAGGGAACTGGAAAGAATGGGCAACGTGTAGAGGTTAGGATGAAGCCAGAAGAAAAAAAAATAACAGTTCAAAAGGGGAAACAGAACTCAGTGGAAAGGCAAAACTTGGGACAAGTTTGTGGGTAGAATAAAATGGAAATGAAGCCACATAGAAAAAACAAACAACAGAAACAAAACCAAACAAACAAAAACCACACTTGGGATCTCAGCAGAAAGATAAACAAGTTTAGAGGAATGAGTGCTCCAAAAGCCTAAGTCTCACTATTATTCTACTGTCAACAAGCACATCTGATAACACAGCCAAATGATTTATTCAAAATTACCAAAGACTCTAAGAACAGGAACATGTCTTCACTCTACAAGCAAAACAAGCATTTCCATTTCTCCTATCTGTTCTCACCTGAAACAATTGTAACAGGACCCCGGATTTCAACCAGTTTTTGCCTTGTAAAGTTCTTAATGAGACATTTTATTAATGTGCTCTTCCCAACCTTGGGAGGGCCAACTACAACCACCACCACAGGAGGTGGCTCCAAAGGAGTACGGTCAACCACGGGAATATGATGTTTTTTAGTCTTCAAATCCTGAGTTCTGAAAAGAAATTTGTAATAAATAAATACAAGAACTTAAAGAAACGGTAACATAGATTCTTTAAAAGTCTTGGTATTTGTAAAAGCTTGGACACAAAGGTCACCAAGAGCCCAGATACTAATATGCACATGGAACTCCCACCAAGGCTAAGGAGCTATACACATTTTTTTCTATTCAGATTAACACAGCCACACCACACAACATGGATGCAGAAAATCGTGCTTCTGACACAGGAATGAACTGCAATACCCCACGGTGAATGACAAGATCTACGTGAGCACACCAGTTGAAAATTACACCACGTGAAGTTACAAAACCCCAGCCAACCTCCAGCCAAGCCTGCACGCTCTATAACCCGTTCCTATCTCTCACCTATGGAAAGTCCTGGCCATTCGCACAGCAGACTGGACCGTAAAGGCTTTGGGGTTTCTTTTCCGTGCATTCTCCTCATCTCCTATTCCTAGGTCATTGAGATAACGTTTCCTTTTCTTCTCAGCCTTTGGCCCGCTATGTTTTGCGCGATGTTTTTTCTTCTCTTTTTCCTCCATCTTGCTCTTTCAGCAATTGTTCACAATCTATACCAGGCAGGTTGTCTCTGGATGATACTGTGCACAGCTGACACAGGAAGAAAATGCAGTGAGTGCGCACGGCAGAGGCCCACAGCACACCTGCGAGAGAACAGCAGCGCTATGAAATATTACTCTATTGACCATATCTGAAAAAAAAAAAAAAAAGTTAATTTATGTTCTGCCTGGCCGCATAATAATAGCGACGAATTCTGCCCCGCGTAAAGCAGCACTCCCGGCAGCCCCCAGGCCCTGAACGCAGGGCACCAAGCTCCCACCAACACAGCCACAGGGCTCGGCCCAGACCGCACTCTGTGCCCGGCAGGCCGCGGGTCTCCCGGCGGTGCGGGCCGGCGCCAGGGGAGGGCCATCCCTGGACTCCGGGCAAAGCCGACTGCCAACGCCACTGCGACGGGGACCTGCCGGGTAAGCCGCGGACCGACCTCGCGTCCCCGGAACGGGGGGAGAAGGGGAGGGACCCTCCCCCAGGGCTGCGACCCCCGGGGCTGCGACCGCCACCCACCTGCCCCGCCGCGCCGCACGGCCCGCGTGGGTCCGCGCCGACCGCTCCCTTTAGCGACCCCCCCGGAAACAGCGCCTGGTCCCGGAGTTCCGCGAGAAGCCGCGGCGGAGCCCTATTACCGGCGCACACGGCGGCAGCCCGGTGGTTTTCGGAGCCGTCTGGTCGCTCCGCGGGCTGAGCACTGCCGGGCCGGGCTGCAGACCCCGGCCGCTGGCTGTGCCCGTTCGTCAATAAATTCCTTTCCAAGTGCTGTGAAGGTCGGCGGTAGCCGTCCGGCCGCGCTGGTCCCGCTGCACCGGCGCTGCCGAGGCGTGCGGGTCCTGCCGGCGGCTTTCAGGACTCGCGGCCGCCCCCGTACGGACTGGCCGCTGCGGGCCCAGAATTCAGTGTGACGATGATCTTCCTAAAAAGAGCTCGTCAGTAGGGACTATGGGAGGGCAAGCAAGTCGGGGGGTGAAAGCCTGTAAAGGGCTCTCCGGTGCTACGAACTCGGACAAAACGCCGTTAGGCGGGGACTTTGTACAGACAGCGAGTCCACCACCCCCTAAGGACAGGACTAGGCACGCAGGAGTCAAGGTGCTCTAGGTGAGAAGTGGGTAGTTGCTTATCTCAGGCCTGTGCCTACGCCTTAAGGTGAGTCCTGCTGAAGTTATTTATAGGTACAGGCCCCGCTTAATTAGCGAAGAGGCCTCTTCTGCAGGATAGTCTGCCTTTTGCCAACAAGTGGCGAGGCTGCTAAAGAGGTGTCTGTGACACCAGCTGCTGCCTCAGTCAAACTGGACAGATCCTGCCTCCCAGGTGGGTGGCTTCCAGAGAGGACTCATGGCTGTCACTTTGGTCCTGCTGCTGGAGGAGATGGCTGAGAAAAAAATGAATGTGCTTTACAGGCTTCCACAAAATGAGAAACTCAAGCTGTCTAGCTGTGGGGTAGGCACAGGGTGACTATAAACCACATTGGTAAATTTGGGTCACCACTATCTCTCTGACAAGTTATGTGGAAGAAAATACATGTTTTCAATATTTGGCATGCAAACCCCTCCTTTCTTCTATAAATGGGAACATGTCACAGGTGTACTGAAGACACTTGGCTACTGCCCCACCTCTTCCTCAGCGTCACCTACTCGCAGGACAGCAGAGATGCTTTTGGCACGGAAGGCCAGGGGAACCTACTAACGCCATAGCTGTTAAAGTACCACATACATGTTGAATAACCATGTAATTTGTGTTCTGGCATTCTCTACCTAGTAGCAAGGCATGAAAGTTTACAGAAATGTCACGAGATTGTTGAGGCCAACTGCTCTGCTCAGGCTTTTCTTGTTTGTGAAATACACGCTGGGTAGTTCTGTTACAAGCAACTTCTAACAAAACAAAGCAAAGCTCTGTGCTGAGCAGGAGAAAAAAACAAAACAAACAAACAAACAAAAAAACCAAAACACCTCTACCCTAAGCAAGAGGTAGCTCTGTGATGGGAGGATGATTTCTTTTTTCTTGGACTTGCTCATGAGAAGCAATGGGATCACATTCCCCTTCAGTGTTGGAAACTAGGTTTGCTAATAAGGAAAGCATGTTCCCTAGAGCAGATGAAGGGGTTGTTGTGCCCAGTGTAACTAGAGAAGCCAGGAGCGACAGCTCAGCACCAAATGCCTAACACAACTCTCCTGGTGTGGCTTTATGAGCTTTGACAGAACAGGATTTCTACAGAGAGGGGGGGAAACAGCTGGATGCAGTGCAGAGACCAGGTTCACTGAAGAGAACCTGTAACAGTGACCCTCCAGTTGTTTACCTCAGACCCCTACAAGATAAAGAGAATGCTGGTTAACATGCACGGAGGTCAGCAAGAGGGACACCATGAAAGGACCTGGTGCTGCCTGCCAGGTCAACACCAACTCCATAGATGAACCAAAAGCCCCCAGCCTTGGATTCAGAAGTCCTTTTGCCTCCTGCTCTTTAACTGACTCTTTGTGAGGTGAGGCTGAATTGCTACACACTTTTCTTGTTAGTTTTTTTTTTTATTTATAGGCAAAATTATTCTTGTTCTGTCTGTGCCTAGGAACAAGTCTCCCTTCTCATTAACCAGGTCTTAGGGGGGAAACACTATATGTAAATAAATCTTACTGCAGTTTTTAAAAAGTTTACAGAAGTAAACATATGTACAATCCTAAATACAATCATCACATCGTACCTAGCTCTCAGGTACAACATTTTGTGTTCCAAGTGCCTTGCAGCTATTGTCTGAAGCTATGGTTCTTCCATAATACACAAGTATCTTCCCCTGCTTCAGGTCAAGGCAGCAGTTAAATAACTTCTTCATAGCTACAACTCAGTATTACTGACCAAAGTCTGGACTAATTTTCTGAACGTGTTGTGTACACATCTCAATAGAGAGCTTCTTCACAAAGAGATCAACTTTATTAATAAAATAACAGCCTGTGTTTAGTTTTGGTTTTATTATGTGTCTTTTGTTCTATAAACAAAGAAATTAATAACATAGGTATTAAAATCTACGCATACTTAAAATATTGCAGAGCCCCATTTTAAACACAAAGGACTCACGTGTACAGTTCTCAGCATCCCAGGCCCAATACTGCTTTAATACACAATCACAGCAGCTCTCCAGAGATGCACATGAAGAACAGTCCCATGATTACCCTGGATCTCAAAAGTCTAAAGGCTCAATGTGCAAATGCAGAGGTGAAACACATTTTGGGTTTGTTTTTTGTTTCTGTGCGTGCGGTTCTACAAGTTCATTATCACCCAGGTAGAAAAACTTCATTTGGTAAACAGAAAGTTACAACTTGGGGGGGGGGGGGGGGGAGAGACGGTTTGGAAAAAAAAAAAAAAAACAAGGCACCACAAAAAAAAATGA
>JANIJG010016405.1:0-17631 GCA_024611175.1 Megaceryle torquata
AGCTGCCACTTTCCAGCTCTCCCTGCGACTGCAAGAGAAGCGCTGGGCAGCACGAGAGGCTTTTCATGTGTCCCTGGCCAAGGAGCACAGCGGTGGAGCAAGCTTTGGAAGGCAGAAGGGATGCTTGTCATTGATAATGTGTTTGGTGTTGGAAAACAGCCCACAGTACCACACATCTCTTCTTCTTTTGCGTGTGATCTGTCCTGGTCCTCATTCTTCATGTTCTCACTCTTCCTGCTGCTACTTTCTGCAGCTCTTGGATTTTCAAGCTAAACTGCAGAAGGCATCAGCCTGCTCCTGGCTGCACGTGAGCTTGTGAGCATAGGCTATGAAACAGGTTCAGAAAAACAACATAAAATAACTTAAAATAGCATAAAATAAAACCCCGTTTCCCCTTGTAACCTTTGTGTCCTGTGTCCTTGAAAGTGCGTTTGGAGCTGGATCCCTCCTGAAGTCTCAGGTGAGTCACAGCCTCATCATTGCTCAACTCCTGGGGAGTGCAGGGACCAGACCAGGCAAGCTGCCCTATGCCTGTAGCTCTGTGTGACAAGTGCTGACCTCGATCTGAGGGTTCCATCCATCAGAGCAGCTCTCTGCAGGGCAGGTCCCAGGGCCATGCAGGAGATGGGGGCAGGGACTGGAGGGCCCAGGCTGAGCTGAGACACATCCCCTGGGCCCTTGGCAGATGGTCCACTCTAGGCTTTCCCTGAACACTTTCATTATAAATACTTAATACTTACTTCAAAGAACTGTTTTGTTTTTCCTGCTGGGGTCTCTGTTGAAACCCTTTTTTAGTTCCATTTTCTACAGGTGGCCTTATAGACAGCTTGCTGATGGTTTTTTTGCCATTTTAGCATATTGCTTTTCATTGAGTCTCTTGGCCTACTTTATTGTGGCTTGACATTAACTTGTCAGAATGTAATGTTCTTTTCTGTTTTCCTTCTCTAGACACAATCTGCATTTTTTGAAGCTCTGTTTATGTCTAATCAGTCTCTTTGCTTTGCTGTCTATCAAGGCTTGCTTTGGAAAGGGGATCTGCTTTTAAAAAAAAGTCCACTATCATGAATTTAGCATTTTTTCACACCCCTTGTAAACACTTAACTACAGATTTCTGTGTTTTTATGCAGTGTTTGTTGTTGTGGGGTTTTTTTTGGTTTGGTCGTTTGTTATTTTGGGGGGGTGGTGGGGTGGTGGTGGTTGAGCAGCTAAGCTTTACTGTGACAGATTACTTTCATGCTTTTACATCTTACAAGGACATTGAATCTGGCATTAAGGGGACTCTTACCAAGTGCCTTTCAGTTGTAGCATTCAGGTTCGGTTCAGTTCTCTGGGCAAAACTCAAGGGCTGCTGCTCCTTCTGAGCTCTCTGATGAGGTGCTCCGAGGGCTAGTCTGTTGTAGCAGTCAAAATGTAGTTTTCTCCCAGTGCCTCACTGTGACTTACACAGGCAGGGCTGAAGTCTGCCAGTGTTACTGCTCTGTCCTCAACACCTTGCACTCTGTGCTACCATATCGGACGATAATATATCCTTACTATTATTATGCTTTATATGCAGCCATAATATTTCAGGATATTACTGATCCTTTATTACCTGTCAATAGTATTCATTTATTTACCTCATTTGATTCTAATTTTCCCTAAATGTACCATGCCTACCTTTCACTCACAAGGTTTTCCCTGATAATCCTCCATAAATTGAATGTTGGTATTCTGGTGTCTTAGTGACACCTTCTTCTCAGCAAGACCTCAAGTTTGTAATAGATGACCTCCAGAAATCCCTTCCAAATAACACATCTATGATATACATTACATTTTGTTCTGAATTTTATGTTATGCAATTATAGGTTTTAGGGTTTCTTTTGATAAGATTATTTTTTTACTGTTCCTTACCCCAAAATATTTAAATATCTGTCCTTTTGCTTCAGAGAGTTTTTGTAACTTCTCCTTTGGAATCTTCTGGATGAAAACAAGCAAAATTCCTGTTAGTCTTCAGTTTAAAACACTTCTAACATATTTCAGTGCAACAAAATTAAATTCCTTACCAGTTTAGGTGGAACCCACTTTCTTATAATCTTAAATTCCTTTCCACCATACTATTCTCTCAAGAGAATTTTGGGACTCTGCCTTTCTATTTTTCATGCTTCAGCTACTGGGAATATTTCAGAAGTGTTACCAAAAGGATTTTAATAGACCTAAATGTTTTATATTCCTAATCCCTTTTAGGTTATTTCTTGTACATGATCATGTGCTGGCAACAGTTACTATGAATACTCGAGACAACAGAGCCACCATCACAACAGACAAAAAGGGAAATTGGAAGTGGTTTTTGTTTGTTTGCCTTCCTCCAACAAAAAGATACACAGAAATTTGCAGTACACCAGAATCAAGTGATATGTACAACATCAAATTAGCAATTGGCGACCAGCTTAAATTTCATTTGCTGGGATTCATCCCCAACAAAATCATCTTGTAACCTGCTACTGAATGAATTGTAAGTTAGAATCATGAAATGGTAAGGGTTGGAAGGGGCCTCTGGAGATCATCAAGTCCAACTCCCATGCCAGAGCAGTATCACCCAGGGCAGGCCACACAAGAACAGATTAAGGCAGGTTTTGAAAGTCTCTAGAGGAGAAGACTCCACAACTTCCTTGAGCAGCTTGTTTCAGGTTCTGTCCCTCCCACAGTGAAGAAGTTTTTCCTCATGTTGAGGTGGAACTTCCTGTTCCATTTTGTGACCATTGCCCTCTTGTTTTATCACAGGGCACCACTGAAAAGAGACTGGCACCTTCTACTTGACACCCACCCTTCAGATGTTTGTAAACATTAATAAGATCCCCTCTTAGCCTTCTCTTCTCCAGGCTAAACAGCCCCAGGTCTCACAGCCTTTCCTCCTAAGAGAGATGTTCCAGTCCCCATATCATCCTTGGAGCTTCTGTTGGACTTTTTCTGGTATTTCCCTGTCTCTCTTGAACTGGGGAAACCAGAACTGAACACAATAGTCCAGATGTGGTCTCTCTAGTGCAGAGTTGAGGGGGAGAAGAACCTCCCTAGACCTGCTGGCCACACTCTTCTTTATGCACCCTAGGATACCATTGGCCTTCTTGGCCTCAAGGGCACATTGCTGTCCCATTAATAACTTCTTTTTACCAGGTCTCCAAGGTCCTTCTCCATGGAGCTGCTTTCCAGAAGGTTTACCCCAACCGGTACCTTCACATGGTGTTGTTCCTCCCCATGTGCAGGACTTTACACTTACACTTGTTGAACTTCATTTGGTTCCCCTTTTCCCAGCTCTCCAGTCCTGAATGACAGTACCTGAATGAGCAGTGAATGAATTCAGTAACAGGGTTTATTCAATTCAGCATAAAGGCTGGTTGCAGTCACAAAAGAAAAGGTTGGGGTGAGGCACAGGAAAAGAGAGGGATTCAGTATCTAGAAAAATCTACTTAAGAAATCTTCATAATTTAATTTCTTTACCAAATCTCCTTGTGCAACACTAGATTTTAATTCTTCAGATCCAGCAGCATGAGCCTTTCCAGTATAACACTGCAATGCAGCATATGGGAAGAAGCATTTAAAATCAGTTACAACTATCAGCACACTCACATTTCACAGGAGCAACACAAGGTATAATCTCATTAAATGGCCTTACTGTTTTGTTCTGATACAGTTTTTGAAGTATACATTATTAAAATGGTTTTCACTGTTTCCTAAAATGATAAATGAGAGTTGAGAACCTTTTCAGCGGTGAATCCCATGGATGACCACAACTGCTATTTTTAAAGACATTTCTCTCAATCTGATTTTTAATAAATCCACAATTGTCTATTGGGGCTCTTGTCCCTCACTGCTACCAGAGACAGACAAATCTGCATCCTATGTGAACACTATTTGGAACACGTCATCCAGCTGACATCTTGTTAAATGTGATTTTACAGCCATCAGACACCAAGATACATTACCTTGTCAACGTAATTGAACTTAAATCCTCCTGGGATCAGACTAAAAGCAAGGGGAAAAAAACCCAACCAACCAACAATTCAGCTGGTCTCCTGCCACTTTCTAGACCCTTAATGACTCTACTACACCTCCACCTCTGGCAGCTCTTCCAGGCTGGAGGGGCACCAGCCTCCACTCAGCAGAAGGTTTTCTGACTGCTGCTGCTGCAGCAGCACCGCATCAGTTCCTAAGCGCAACCCAGGAGCAGAAGCTAAGGGCAGCCTTGTCCGCTCATAATGCACATTCCTAGGGGAATGTCACAGCCTGAACACATCAGAGCCTCTAAGACCTCCTCTATTGCAAAAGCTTATTAGGATGGCCATTTATCGAAGCCTTTTAAGACTAAATTCAGGTCATTCCTACTCTGACTCATTGACTTCTCTCAGAACTTCTCACACATCCTATTCTCTTGAGTGTTTGATGCCACAGATGCTTCAGATGTCCTGTTTTCTGCATAATTTACTATTTGATTATAGTAAAAGAAAGCACATATTGTCTTGAAGAACAGAAAAAAAACCTCATCTAGGGATTTTTCTAATGCCAAGAGAAAATTAATCTTTCATGGCACAATGAGCCAGTCCCAAAAGCATAGAATTAAAGAATCATTCTCTAAACATGATATTTTGTTTCTAACAAGTCTTGTTTAAATTGTTTTAAGAATACAGCGGTTGATTTAGATCTAGTATTTGGCAAAGATCTACTTGAGGGGAAAGCACTTCTAGAGAGAAAGAGACCCTGATGTGCCTAGCATTTGTAAACACAGGTGAAAGTTATGTTGCATGGATGTGGAGTCAGAAGTGTACAAGAGAACAGGAGAGAGGGAAAACAGGCTCCTCTGAGAAATTTTCCTCATTCAGATAATGGTCCTTGCTCAGCACTAGGTAAGAATTTTCCTGCAAGTATTTTTTCCAAATTGCTATCAAATGACATAGGCAGGGACTGGTCCCACCAACCTGCAGAGATGATAGGGTATTTTCCAAGGTGGTTGAGACATAAAATACCTGAATGTCAAATCACATTTCAAAAAAGGGAAATCCAGTGTGAGGTTTTCATTTAAGAGGTTATTTGCAATTCCAGTTCCCTTGAATTGCAGTAAGGAACTCTATTCACCAAGCAGAAAACCACTGTGGTAGTGTACACAACAGCAAAGAGGAAAACGGTGCCTGCTGAAAAGACCCTACCTGATTAACCATCAACTCTAAGGTAGAAAGTGATTAAATTTCCCAAGATGAAAACTTGATAAGCCAACCTATGCAGTTTATACAGAATACTGACAGCCTCTATCCAGCTATCGGCCAAAATTTAGAAAAATATGCTGCAGCACAGTCTCCCGCTAAAAATACGTTACAAAACATAGCAGACAACTGGGTATTTCTCGGTCTTTGCCTCGCAGTAGTCCTTGACAAATCTGCATTCACATCCTTGGCAACAACTGCCCGTGAAGACACTTATTTCCAAGAGGAATATGATGTGGATCTAAAAATGGGAAAACAATTCTCATTTTGTCTGCCTCTGTAACACAAGACCAGCGTCAGACACTGAACAACTTATTCCTGTTCCAACACAATACCTGCTGTGTTCAAGCTTTCCCACAGGTGAGCAGCTGTCAGATGCAGCTACAGCACATATGTTGTATATAGAATGACTCCTTGAAGCATTAACCGACCCACTGATTCATGTAGTGCTGGGCAGCAGACTCTTGCTCAAGCACCAAACACAGCTGATTCAATAAACCACTGCTCTGGTAGAGCAGCTGCCTCAAGCCCACCGAGACATAGCTCCTAGGCAGTAAACATGAGATTCAGCTGTAGCAGGAGACGGCAAAAGCCAGTCATGCACCTCTCAACTTCAACAACACCCAAAAGATCTGCAGAGCCCACCCCAGTACCTTTCAGACACTGTCCATCAGCCATAAAAATATCACCCAGTAAATAATGAATTTATTACAAGAGCAATGGGTACCTCTTACTAGCCCCAAAAACTGCTGGATAGAGCTTTACTCCCAGTACCCACAGGTCTGCTGGGAAAAAATAACTTCTTTTGCAGATGTCAACCTTTATCCTGATGCTGTCACTTCTAACTGAGCTCTCAGCAAGACTAAATAGTTGGGATGGGATGCCAAGCAGAGGGACCTGGAGAGGTGGGCCCAGATGAACCTTATGAGGTTCAACAAGGCCAAGGGCAGGGTCCTGCACCTGGGGCAGAGTAACCAGCATTATCATTACAGGCTGGGGGAGGATATACGGGAGAGCAGTCCTGTGGCAAGGGACCTGGGCAGGGCTGGTGGATGAAAAACTGTATATGAGCCACCAACATGCAGTCACAGCCCAGAAGGCCAATCACATCCTGGGCTGCATCAAAAGAAGTGGAGCCAGCAGATCAAGAGAGGCGATTCTGCCCCTCTACTCTGCCCTGCTGAGACCTCACCTGGAGTACTGTGTCCAGTTCTGGAGCCCCCAGCACAAGGCGGCTGTGGACATATTGGAGTGTGTCCAGAGAAGGGCCACCAAAAAGAGCAGGGGAATGGAGCATCTCTCACATGAAGACAGGCTGAGGATGTTGGGGTTGTTCAGCCTGGAGAGGAGAAGGCTCCAGGGGGACCTTATAGTGACCTTCTAGTACCTGAAGGGGGCCTACATGAAGGCAGGGGAAGGTCTATTCAAAAGGGTTTGTAATGATAGGACAAGGAGCGATGGTTTTAAGCTAGGAAAGGATAGATTTGGACTGGATATTAGAAGAAAGTTCTTTAATGTGAGGGTGATAGATCACTGGAATGGGCTGCCCAGAGAGGTGGTGGAGGCCCCATCCCTGGAGTCATTCAAGGTCGGGCTTGATGGGGCTCTGAGCAACCTGCCTTAGGTAGAGATGTTCCTTCTTGTGTAGAGAGAGTGGACGAGATGACCTCTAGAGGTCCCTTCCAGCCTAAAGCATTCTGATTCTAAATCACACAAAATGGGATGGATCAGTCAAAACAAAATATTATTTCCCTTGTGAAATTTCCCTTAAGTTAGGAGCACAAGCGCTTTGATAAATGGATTGACATCTTAAATAATCTCTGGTGAAACTGGGTAAGTGCTATTCTGTACTTTTCTGAAGCGTTATGCAACTGTAAGGCTACTTCTTAGGCAGAACTGCTCTCCAGAAGAAAAGCTCTTGGGTAGCTGAATATTTTAGACTCAAACCTCAGACATTTTCTATGATGTGAAGGTTTCTTAGGAAGAAAAGTGAATCAAAGTCAGGACTGTACATTTCTTGCTGAATCTTAATGAGCAAATTTAGAATTCAGGAACATGAAAAGGGTAGTCCCTGAAGCCCAAATGAAAGAAGCTTTGTATTTAGAGAAGATTTTTATTATATTTTCATACAGTGATTTAAAATTACTTGCACAATGCAAAGAATATGCCAGGGTAGAACGCAATACAAAGGCTGGTGATGGCAGGCTAACAAACTGAGTCACTGAACGCTCAAATGCTTTAGGGAATTGAAGGCCAAGCTGAAGTAAACAATAGACCTACTTTAAATGATCATATAACTCCAAGCAACAGAACACTTTGTGTCAAAATTGTATAGGAATAATTGGACTTTTTCCTTCCGCAAGCTGACAGCTTATGGCATTGCACAGCACACTCGTAGGGTGTAATACAGAAAAGGTGCTTAATTGCTGCCGAGGAAGAGGGTTTTTTAATAAAAAGTTTCTGAACTTGCCCACAGACATGCAAGAGCTCAAATATTGTGGTGAAACTGTCCTTGAGATCACTGGAGCATTTCATTTACTAGGAATCAAAGCAGCTTTTCTGATCAGTGCAGTAAAGAACAGGTAAATGAACAATATACCTGAGACTACCTGTACGAGCCGCTGAAAGCAAACTGCTACAGAGCCAGGCGGTAATTCTTACAGGTGATGCTTGCTGTACATAGACTATGCCCTCTGCATGACTAAGCTCCTATCCCCTGTTATTTCACCTACTTCAAGTCCATAAGCTGCATCATCTTTTTTTCCTCAGATATATTATCATACTAGAATGATTGCTATCTTTTTGAGAGATATATCCTTTTAATGATAATTCTGTCTCTGCAACCATGCAGAGTAAATACCAGCATTTCTAATACACTCAAATTTCATTCCAGTATTATATGGATCTACACAGTGGACAACAAAAATCACTCCTTACATTGCCAGACCAGCTCAGCCAACTGCCTGGAGGATATCAAGAGCATAATAGATTTACTTAAAATAGAAATCCAGGTTTCTATAATATAAATTATTTTAAGGTGTACCTAACATGGGAGTAAGGTACAGAAGAACTCAGAGGTGTTACATTTTCTAGTTTTACAGATACATTGCAGTATCACTATACTGTTGTTTCAGAACTTATAATGTTACTTACTTGTTTAAACCTCACAATTTGATGGTAAAACAATGTAGTTTTACTTTCAACCTTCAGTTATTAAAAAGTGGAAAAATATCTTGGGAGTTCTGAAAAATTAAATATAAGCATCTTTTCCCTAAGAAAAGTAATCAGATTATAAGACTGTGAAGACATTATGAAAGATCACCTCCTGATCAACAAAAAACTGTTGAAATTCAAACTATTTGTTAACATCCAGATAGACTTATTTAATTTACCTATTAAATTGTTGAGGACAAAAGAAACCTCCATAGATTTTATCTTTGAAAGGTCAGATGCCCCCCCCCCCCATAAGTACTTACATGAGACTACAACCACACTTATGAAATAAGTGTAAAAACCTACCACTAACATTTAAAAATAGTTTCTGGATGAGTTTAACATGAGAAAAGCCCACCTTAAACTACTGCATTGTGAAGACTGAGAAAACAAGCAGTTTATAAACAAACTATGAATGCATAACAATACAACCAAGGTAAATTGCCAGTGTGCAGGATTAACAGTTATGGAGTTTGCTCATTTAATTTATGAGTCAGCACACAGCCAGCTTCCAGTCCTGAAGCAGTTCCACTGAAAGCAGTCAGACTGCTGTGGGTCTCAAGTTAAACAGTTCACTAAATCAGAACTGAAGTAGTTTGGTGGGCTGAATTAATGGCAATTAATCTTTTTTTTTTTTTCTCTAACCTTTTTATATCTAACCACCAGCCTGATCTGGTTCCACACTGTAAAGCACTTTAACCAGTAGCAAGCACAAATCTCCAAACTGTTCGGTTTTTTCTTCCCATTTTATTTCTCTCTCTTCTGTTCCAGATTTAAGTAATGAGCTGAGCAAAGGAACAATGACACATTAATTGCATAACAAAGACTTACTAGGGAAAGATTTCCACATTTTCTCTTTCCCCAAAACGTTCAAAAAACTTAGAGAAACCAGTTTTAAATCACAATCAGAACTATATACAGAAATGATGACTAACAGGAACTACGACGGCTCTGCAAGGTCATAACAGATTTGGTGTCACAGACAGGCATGGAGAACTAGGGGACTTCTATTTCTTCATCTCCAGGATTGCACTTCCTGGCCCTCTGTGCTTGGCACTGCATATGTTGCAGAACTGGACAGAAGACACCTAGAAATTAAAAAGAAAACACGAATCTCTAAGAGAAATGCAGCCACGTTAGAATGCGGGAAGATGAATGAAATGTGCTAATGCCTGTCTCAGCATCACTGCTCACAGTCAGGCTGTTCCCTAACGACATATTCATGGATAGGTGAGGAAGGTGATCTACAACAGAACACAGCAGGCTGCTCTGGAGTCAGAGGGCAGTGCACTTCACCACTCACTCCAAGTTGCATTACCATTCTCCCCCCGAAGAGTGAGGTCAAACCTCTTCCACAATAAAAATTAAAAGCAGAAAGTCAGAAGTACCACTGATTGTGTTCATGGATAGAGAGTCAGTCACTTGGTAGGTCTAGACCACTGGATGTCTTAGTCACAGCTTGGGCTTTGGACAGTGCTCTATAGATTGTCAACAGCCCAGAATATGGCCCAAATACAGTCTTTGATATGAAATGTGTGTTTGTTACATCTGTGTTTAGCTCTGCATGATGCTTCAATGCAAGCATTACTTTCCTTTCAGTATGGCACCAGTAACCAAATATCAGTAACAACTGATTACTTAAGGCTAAGAAATACTATAGCAGTGGAGAATTTGGCTCAGATATAGACAGACACTTGTGCATTCATATGTAGAATAGAATATATATCATGTCATAACCATGTCACATTTAAAAATCCTATCTGACAAGTTACCTGTCCCGGAAAAAAAAGTCAAGAATGGTAAATAAATTTTAGATTATTTCTCAAATAAAAAATTTGTGGTAAATATTGTTTTTAAAAAATATTTACTAGTTGCTGGGCTCTCTCGTGCAAATTATCTAATTCATTAAGATTTTCATAACATATTTAAGTATACATGCTGTGCCATATGGCTACAAGCACTTCGCTTGCTTACTTGCAGATTAAGTGACTCACACAGTTATTTTTTCAGTAGATGCTCATTTTCAGAGACAGATACACAATCAGAAAATATTAAATTCTAGTTTCTTTGTCATTTTATTACCATTCTGATGCTTTCATTCCTAAAATCAAAATGGTTATATTTAGAAGTTACATTTTTGGTTCATTTTTATTTAAAAAAGTGGAAAAGAAAAAATATTTCCTTGATGAAGAAAAATGTGTTCTGAGCATAAAGATATTTGAATATTAAATAGATTAACAAGTCAATCAAATATTAAATAAATTAAAGATATTAAATATTCACTCTGACATAGAATCACAGAATGGTGAGGGTTGGAAGGGACCTCTGGAGATCATCGAGTCCAACCTCTCTGCCAGAGCAGGGTAACCTAGGGCAGGCCACACAGGAACAGATCCAGGTGGGTTTTGAAAGTCTCTAGAGAAGGAGACCCCACAAGCTCTCTGAGAAGCCTGTTCCAGGCTCTGTCAATCTCACAGTGAGGAAGTTTTTCCCTTATGTTGAGGTGGAACTTCCTGTGTTTCAGCTTGCTACCATTACCTCTCATCCTATCACTGGGCACAGCTGAAATGACGTGAATGATTTTTTACTTCCAGGTCAGAATCACTTAATATGGTTCCCATGAGAAAATGTATTTATCCTTGTTTTTAATTAAATGTACCTGAAGTGAGAGCTGCAACAGAAAACAGTTAAAAAATATCAAACAGGCTGTATTCCCTGTATTTTTCAAAGCTGCACTGCATATTCAGAATGGAGAAAGTGATAAAATTCTCAAAGAGGAGCAATTTGTTTCTAAACTGGATGAACTCTAGTTGTAACGAAAGACTTAGTCACATACTACACTGAGGTAGCTTCACAAATAATTATTGTAATGATATTATAATTCCTGGTAGACCCACGTCCTTCTCCACAGTTGACAAAAGGAAATAACTTGTCCTTTTATCTTTGGCAAAGGTGACAGAGAGATAAAGCTAGTTCCTTACCGTGTTAGATACCGGGAGGCACTCTTTGTGAAACATATGTCTGCAGTGGAACACCACCACGTTGAAGGACCTGGATGCATCTGGGAAAGAGAAAAGTAAATTCATTACAACAGGGCAATGAAACAAATGATTCAGTGGCCACAGTGCCATATGCCTGCATACTATCACACACATTGAAATATCAAGCAACATATCTCAAAATAATTTCCACATTATTCTAGCTTACTGATAGAAACCACAGAGACTGATGATTTCTGGTTAGTATGTGCTACATGCTAAGTTTGGGGAGGGAGAAGAGTAAGCTACCACCAGATAATTCAGCCATTTTGATGAAAAGCTAGCAAAATAATTCCTGCCCTAGTGCAAGAACCACCAGAACATGAAGCAGTTCTAGCACCTATACTGCATGCCATCATCTTGAAATTTGGCAGGAAGCTGCCTAAGTGTATGATGTGCTTTTTGACTCGTGAATTTATTTTTTTTTAGCCCAATTAGAAGCTTACATACCACATCCACATATCAACATCATCCACATTTGATCCCTTGGCTCCCATTCCCTCAACACAAGTAATTCAAGGCACTAGCACATATTGCTCTGCCAGTTTTCTGTCGCCACATGACTGCTGGGGTCTGTCCGCTGGTGCACGTGATCACAGTATAGTTGCTGTTATTTAAGTGAAAAATGGTACTAACCGGAATAAAAAACTTTAAGCGATTTTAGTGGGCTATGCGTGCTCAGCAAACCAAAAAAAAAATAGGTCCATTACACACGTTGTCTTACCTATACTTGTTTGACAGATACTTTCCTAGTATTTCTTCTTAAGATGTCCAACAACTATATTGGTATTTCTGAACAACAGCTGCCTTGCAGAATGTACAACTTCAAAATAATATCCTGAATTTCTAGTTTCAAAACTAACTTTAGAAGATGTTTTAAAACTATAATCTGTTATAAGTTATTTCAAATATGACAGCAGTGACTGAAGTCAAGATTTTTCCACCACTCAGACAAAAAGTATATTCTATAAAACTTGATAATCTGACAAGTTCATTTGAAATTGTTCAACAGAGTTGGACAAGATTTGGTAGCAACATCTCAGTTTTGTGGTTCTAATAATCTTAATAATTTTCAAGAATTAAGTTGCCTTCCATGTATTTCAAAACAGAAAATACACAAGAGCGAGAAAGAAAATCTGGGTTTTACAGCAAGAAAAGCATTTCAAATTAGACTCCATTCCCATATGTGAATTCATAAGCAAGCTTTGCATGGGAGACTGAAATTTATACAGCGATTATCCACGGAGACTACTACACATTACTATGAATAAAAGCAAACTGCAGTTTCTCTAGAAATACATTAAAAAAAAAGAGACAATCTTTTTCCTCTTCTAGAAAAGCATCCTACCTGAAGGAAGTATTGGAGACAGGCATGATTCGCAGATATTCTCCTCTAAAAAAAAACCAAACCACAAAACCCATAACAAAACAAATCAAATTTGTAGCAGTTCTGTTAACAAACTCCATGTTTACTTTTTTATAAGGCAGGCACGAACATACTGCTATTGCAGAAATGGAGCTTGCTCTTAACTTATTTCTTAAGCTGCCTAACAGAGTCTATTAAAAATTGAAGAGCAATATTGAAGCAACATTTCTATTAACAGTACAATAAATGTTAAGATCTTCTGACGTTGATGATGATGGCAGGACTGAGGCTCTTCAGGACCAGTGCTGTAGAGGCACAAGGCAAACAAAAAAAAAGGAGCATAGGATGGGTGCCAGATATCTCTGCAGCATTTTGTAGCAGAAGCTCTCTGATCCCTGCCCTTCTGTCAGCTTTTGCCTCTTGGTATTAACACACAGCTGGTGTGAATTACAGCACTGCTCACACACATCATTTGCACCTTCCAAAATATTTTCAACATATTCTGAAAACTATCTTGCAGCTTTTGCTTTAGTTGCAGCTTCTTATCATCTGACTGACCACACTGATACTGAACAGCATTTTTCACCTTTACAGACAAACTGCAGGACGTGATACATTACTAGCTGCTACAGACATTAAGAAGAAAAGCTGCAAGCTGGGTGTCTTCTAATGAGATATGAGTAGCTCCTTCTCAAAGGGGAAAGCAGCTACTATCCTACTACACTCTACATATCAGACCCAATACTCAGGCTTCTGGGGAGCTTCCATAGCAGTCAGTCATGTGTCTTAGGTCTATAAACCAAAGTAAGAAACGTCAAAACCTTGAAAGTCACCACGTTTCCTCTGTACCCACCGTCCACTAGAACACCCTTCATCTGAGTTCGATGCATTTTCTTCAGTAAAGAAAGAGAATCAGCAACAAGTATCTTTTTGCAACCTTCCCTCAGCAAGATCTGTTGGTGCAAAGAACATAAAATATGGCAGTTGATGAATAGATGGGAGTATCAACTATCTTGGCAAGACTACTGGGTTTCCACTGCCAAAAAGAGAGTGCAAAGGATGTTTAAGGCTTTTCAAGTTATTATATAGGAGGGAAAAGAACAACCTTCTGTTACTACCACCTCTACCTAAATGAAAAAAAACCAACCCCCCCCACCAAACACATTATAAAAAAACCCCCAAAAGCCAAAACCACCATCACAAAACCTAAAAAAACCCAAACACACAAAAACCCCTAAACCAACAGACCAAACCACAAACAACTTTTACATATATACTATTGTCATACTATATTACCTGTATGATAGTATATATATATACATAGTATATCACCATGTATGATCACCTTCCTATAAGCTTGTCTTCACAAAATACAGTGGAAAGGGATTTTTACAGTGCTCCTCAGAACTACCTATATCTTTCCTGTCTTCATTAGGAAAGGCATTTGATAATCATAAAACCTCCATAAACACAATAATTCCAAATTTGTTTTGTACAAACATATTTTGTGCTAAGACATTATTTAGTAAGCAGTATTAAATGTTCATACAACTAACCAGAGGTCTCGAGTTCATTCCTCCTTAGCAAAAGTTTCAACCCCTTTTCTACTTATTTAGTATTTTTCATTAGATTGAATGTCATTGCCTGAGAATGTTACAAAACACAAGAAGGATTAAGAAGTCAAAATTAAACAGAGACTTATTACACAATACTTAATGATGCAAGTATGAAAATACGACAAACCCAAGTAATTCTTGTGGAATTTTTATTCCTCCTTCCAAAATCATGTTTGGAAATTTGTTTTCCAAGACAAATTCACTGAAAAATGCTTTCAAAGGCTCACAGTAAATTCTAAGCTGAATAACCCTACCAAAAAAAAGAAAAAAAAAAAAGGAAAAAAAAAAAGAAAAAGGAAGACAAACAAAAAACAAACAAAACAAATGTGGTATAAAGAAGCAATGTCCATTCCTTCCTCCTGATTATTTGCATTACATGAGACACTGAGCATTCTAAAATAGTCCAAGATACAGATAATACAAACACCCAGAAAGAAGTATAACAATAAATTTTACAGCCAGGTCAACAATGTCCTTATCTTCTCATGTATGCATTGTGAAGCAATAAGGACACACTAACAAGAATGATCTGCAGTTAAGTCTGCAAATCTGAAATACATTAAAAAAATTAAAATTGAGTAACACTTTAAGCATTTCAGACTGGGCATGTCAGTGAGTAAATGACATTCTCCAGTATTAAGACACATTGAGCTATAAAACATTTCAGAGTACCAGAAAAAAAATTAAACTGAATGCAGCTCTACAATCCAGACATTTAGAAAATCATATTTATATTTGATAATCTCAGAAACTATATGAGTATGTATTTCCCCTTCCAAATTTCTGCAAGGGCAACAGAGAATGTTAAATTTTGTTTTAAATACAGAAAAATGTCACTATCTTTGAAAGAAACACTAGAAACCTTTTGCAAGGAAAATATTTCAGAATAAGTTCTTGGCTGATTCAAAATATTCTCAATCAGCAAACTGCATCCCAGAGACAGTTAAATAACTGAGAGTGGATGAAGTCTTGGCTGTGTACTGGAGTCTTTGCTAGCTGCACTCAGCATAAAAAGATGGAAAATCCCATGTTTAAGTAAAAGGAGCAAAGCGAGCATGTCAATGAGAGGGGTGGAAGAGATACAATGGGAAGAACGGACAATGATTTATTATTTTCTACTTAAAAACGCAGTGTGTTAATAGGAAAAATTTATTAAAAAAGAAGGAAACAGTAGACATCATTAGGAGACTGAAAATCCTCAATACTGTTTGATGCCTAAAAAAATAGAAGTAACAGAAATATCTTAGAAGACACATGCATTCTCTTTCCCCCATTATTAAAACACTGAGATTTTTTAAATATATACCACAAATGACTGTTAGACCTTACTTTGCTAGAAGCAGCCAGCTATTGTTATATAAAATAAAAAGTCACAATGAAGAATGTAAACTGTCAAAACTCAACGTAATAAATCTCAACACTTCTGCAGAAACAGATTTGAAGAACTCAAAGATCAAAGATGGATAACTTAAGAATTACAGAAAGAGAGGCAGTAGAGAGAATCTAGAGTGAGAAAGAATGTTTGAATTACCTTCTTTACATTAAAAGGAGGGAGAAATATATAAACTGTGCACCCTAAGATTAGGCTAAACTAGTCAAAACTGATGTCAGGTATAAATCTGTAATAAAACCACCTTCCAAGGAGAAGAAATAGGACTTAGGATGAAACCAACCTTTTTTTACCCTTTAAAAGCAGATGAAACCAAAATTTTTTTTACTGTTCAAAATCACATCATTGTAAGCACGAGCAGGACACCATGGCACACATACAGAATGAAGTTTTAGGCAGCTATAATGCTTTCTACCAAATTAATGAAAACTGATGAAACCAAAACATTTATTGCAAAAAGATCTTAGTTAATTTTCTGACTATATTAGGGAAGAAGCTACTGCATAATTAAAATCTGAAGCCGTAATAGATTCTGTTTAATTAAGAGAGTCCTGATTTACAAATGCCTAACATTGTCTTTAAAGGAAAATGCTGCAGTATGCAGCTAATTTGAAAGGGTATACTCAAAGGTCTGGGAATAAATTCAGGCTTTGATTCACCTCAGCAGTCAAACAAGTCCAAGTTTCTCAACACTAATTAACCAAATTCTTCGAAACAGCATCACAACCACAATTAAATGCTCATTTATTTTAGCCTTTAGAACCAAAAGGTAGATATCCTTCTGTGCAAGCTGCCCCCTGTTCCCTAGTGCCCCCAGTGTGTCTCAACAGCAGTTTATTCAAGTTCAGGAGCAAAACTCAACAGTTTTTCAAGGTTGTGTTTCAAGCAGCATTCATCAGATTATCATCAATGACTATAGTTCATCAACTCTGTTATGAATAGATAGATGTGAATTCTATGAGTAGATGGATCTCTGTTATCCATCAGAGTTATTGCTGGTTCAACTGAAGTGCAAACTAATAAGTCAACATTTGAATAAAATGGCTAATTCAGAAAATTTAGAGGTACTCCATCTAAAAAAAAATGCTTCTAGACTTTAAAACTGGGGGGGGGGGGAAGAATAGATATTAAAATATCAACAGCTATTGATATTTTCATCTAACAACTGTCATAAAGAGAGTTCTTTCTGAAATGAAGGTGGCATTTAAATCTCTTCCAAAACAACAAACATTTCTGAAATTTCACTCAGATATAGACCAAAGCTGGAAAGACACTTATTTTATACGTGTGAAGAGTAACAGGCTTAAAACTACCTCACAAGTGCACAAATAAGGGGATATTTCTACAAGCCTTGACTGTGAGACTATGATAGAATGATTTAGAAACCTGGAGTATGATCGCATGGCTGACTTTAAGAAAGGCTTCTGCATTCCTCATTCACAAGTTCAGACCACTGTGGAATCAAATACCACAGAATTAAATTTGTGTGAACCATTTCACCTTTTTCAATTTAATTTCCAGGCAACTGAATATAAAAGACAAATACAAAGTTCAATGTTACTTTCAAGAAAGAAGGTCCTTGTAGACAAGAAGCTGGTAGATGAGAAGCTGGACATGAGCAGCCAGTGTGTGCTTGCATCCCAGAAGGCCAATCACATCCTGGGCTGCATCAAAAGAAGTGTGGCCTGCAGATCGAGAGATGATTCTGCTGCTCTACTCTGCTCTGGTGAGACCTCACCTGGAATACTGCATCCAGCTCTGGAGCCCTCAGCACAGG
>JANIJG010016405.1:17731-51123 GCA_024611175.1 Megaceryle torquata
CCCTGCTCTCAGCAGGGCGGTTGGACTAGATGACCTCTGGAGGTCCCTTCCAACCCAGACATTTCTACAGTTCTGTGTTAAGATCAAACCACTCTACGGCTGGTGAGTTTCAGTCAAAAGAAGTTGTAAGAAAACAACATCAGTAGCATTGGTCTCACTGAAAAAAACAGTAGTTTGAATTTAATTTTTCCACAGCGATACTAGTAAATGCTGATTCTGCTGCAATTTTCAAATAAGAGTATTACTGCCCTAACAGTGGCAGCTAAGGGAGTTTTCAATAATTATTACACTAGTAAATTCCTAATGGGAACAGAGGTTCTGTATGAGTCTCAGAGAAGCAAAATCTGTGTGGAAACTAAATTAAACTGACACCAACTTTTCAACTCTACGGAAATAAAGTTGAGATTTGATTTTGTGTCTTTGAAAATGCTTTTAAATGCAAGGAGTAAATATGGAAATTATTAAACTTTTGTCAGGTTATCAATATGACGTGACTCAATTTGGTTAGCTTGCCAGAGATTTGAATATTATTTAGTTATGTTGGAAATGTTGATGGAAGAATGGTGATTTATTTGCCATTAAATAAAAAATGTGCTAGGAATGTGTCATTTCTAATAAATAAGCAGGTGTCTCCTTAAGACAACATATCTTCAGGAGTTTATAAATTCAAAGGAAGTAGGCTGTGGTCTATTTTATCTCTAAATTTATGGCACCAAAGAACTAGATTTCTGGAGTTAGATATAAAATATAATTAAAAAAGTTTTAGACTATACTTGATAAATACGCCTGTTAAAATTCAGACAGCTATAACTTTGTCTTTTTTGCCTATGTTGTTGTAACTTTGTTGTCTATGAACATTGCTGTATATAAACATTAAAATCCATATTATTTCAGCAGTAAATAAAATTTCATCACTACAATAAATCAGCATCACTCAATTATGTACTATGGTTTTAATACTTTAACTCAGATGATGACAACGAGAAAACACTGCAATAAAGGATCCTCAGGAGGGAAAAAACAAACAAAAATAATCATTTGGAGTTTTAATCCCAATTCAGAAAACCACTTAAACAAGTACTTAAAGCTTTTCCTGCTTAGGAGAATACTTAAGAGTGTGCTCAGTTTTAAGTTTATGGAAGAACTGCATTTCCTAAAGTTGGAAAATAAAAATGGGTATTCTCGAATAGTAAGGCAACTTAACCCTACTTGTAAAGCAGAGCTGCAATGCCACAGCAAATGCAAGTAGTAATTAATTGAAGTCATAGACTAAGAACAAAGTCTCATGTGATCTGCATGTTATTTTAACCCAACAGAATACCTGAGTCTATCTTAGTGCTGTGCTAGGTTGGTGGGTAGTGAACAATATTAATTGCTTTCAAAGGTGTAAGTTCACATTTCTTGAGAGCTGAGGTGAGTTTAGAGTAGCACACAGAACAGTTGCAGCAGTTCATCTGATGGGGGGTAATTGATTAAAGCAATCAGTTTGCAATATGACAATATTAATAAAAAATTTAAATTATTCATGGAAGATCCCAGATGAAAAAAAATTACATCAAATTTTCTTGCATTAGTAGACTCCCTTGTAGAATTCTCTAATGCACACTGCAAGCCACACATGGCATGCTTTGGCAGTCACTCAATTTGAATTGCTTGGTTTTGCTGGGATGTAAAGAATTGTTTTCAGAAAGAAAGTCTGTCAAAGGCACTGCTTTTAACTCCTACCCATATTTCAAAGCACATGTAACGTAAAGTTTACTGCTATGGAAATAACAGGAACTTCGTGTCCGCACACTTACATAAGTGTAAAACAATCTTATCAGGGCTTGCAAAAGGAGGCCAAATTTAAATAATGTAATGGTACAGCTGCAATACTTTTTGGAGAGACCAACAGTATGAAAAGATTAGCACAGTTTTCATGTTAGTGACTTGCAAGCCAAGAAACAGTTTCGAACTTCATCTGTGCACCTCTTTTGTGGACCTTGGATCAAGTTTTTATTTATTTTTTTTTGCCTTTGAAACTGGGAACAATAAAACTTACGTGCACACGGAGCTCAAGGTCCAAAGAGATGATATTACAGAAAGTCCAAGGCAAACGTCTGCTATGTTAGGTGATACAAATAAGGAAGTTTTTACCAAAATCTAGACTGGTCCCAGGCCACATTAGAGGACATGGCCTTCTCATCACAAACCTACACAACATGCTGAGAAACTGTGACCAGATACCATACAAACACACCACAGACTGGATGTGAAACAGCTAATGAGGCAGCAGTCATAGTGAAGCTAGGGCGGAACTGCACTCAGCAATGAGACTGCTTAGATGTTTACTTGAAGCCTCAGTCATATCTTGAAGCACACTCTGAATGCAGAGACAGTCCTGCTATAACATTTGAGCTTGCCAATCTAAGGTTACTTAGGTGAGTGTGCAAAAGCTGTGCTCACACCTCTAAATTTCAGTGTAGACATACCATCTGTTCATAAACAGTGCACTTTACATTGCCTGTAACACTTCAGGAACAGTCTTATTTTAAGCTATAGCTTACATTTCTGTAAAGGAAAACAGTACCCCCCTCTTTTTTGGCTATATTGTTTTCTTGTCATACAAGCCAGATAAGCACAAATTACATTAAGCTTCCCTAATTTCTATTATTCCTATGAGATCTAAATTTTAGCCTTACAGTTATGCAAAGCTACTTCAAAATTAATTAATTTGAAATCCATGAAGTATTTCAATGTTAACAACAAATAATTTTAGATATTGCTCTGAAGGTTAAGTACATCCTTTTAATTCCAAAGTAATTTTGTTAAAGGTATTTGAAGACAAAATGATTCTTCCCTCCCCTAAATGTGACCAAATGGTGTCATCAGCTTTGCCTGAAGCTACGCAGTATATTTCACATACGGGTAAAGCTCCAGCTACGCACGCAGCACGTTGTCAGCCTGCCTGCAGACACACCAAGAATGACATTTGGATTTCAAGCGAAGGCAGGAACATGAGGACGAGCAGTGCGAGCAGCAGGGTACTGACAACAGCAAGATTAAAGTGCGACTGTTTAAATGTAGCAAGTTATTTAGCTGTATCGTTTTGGAAGGATATTAGTGTCTTGTGAGTCAATTAAAAACTGGAAGTAATGTTACAACAGGCATTATATGCAAGCATGTATCTGTTTATCTGGGGTAACTCACTGCACATAACTGCTGTTGAACACTACATGTAAAATGCTTCTTTGAAATAGTGAAAGTCATAGTCTAAAGCCCATATGACAATAAAATGATGCAAACCCCTCAGGAAGGCTTAAATCCTGACTTTTTAAAAGGCCTTCTGACATCACCGAAGGCTTTAGCAGATATAGGCTCTATCTGTCCTGGTAAGAGACCAACCATGACCATACTGAAAAACACCAAGCTCATCTACTTCCTAGAGATGTCCAAAGACTAATAGCAGATGGGAAGCAAATGTTTATGAGGTTCAGAAAACTGGGAGTTTCAGCTGCTTAATGGGCTATGTTTTCTTGGACTTTGCACAGTCACACCAGAGGCAGTCAGATAGCTGTATCCTTTCATCTCTCAGTAGAATGGTGCAGAGCAACATCACAGAGGTCTCAAGTTTGGGCCTCCTTGGTAGCAGGGGGATTTTAAGTAAGGAATGCAACTCTCTCTCTTGTTACTGTCAGGTACATTGAAGTGTACGCTTCTTGGAAGCTCTTACAAATGTGCATCAGACACACACAGTCATGTAGGGAACCGCATGTATCTGTATAATTATGCTAAGATAAGAACTCCCAGACTGCAGTGAGCAGTCTGTTTTTCTAAATGCAAAGACATCAACACATTCTGCACAATGGACATGAATTTGATTTGCAAATTTAATCTTCCTTTAGTTAGTATAACACTTCACATACAGCTCTAATACCTGGTGAATGTTTTATTGAGTACATGTTGTGTTCTGCCTCCTCATATACAAAACAATGAAAAGTACTGGTCATGAGACTTTCCAATATTGGACAGTCAGGCAGCATACAAAACTCCGAATCCCTCAAGATTTTTCCAGTTCCTCTTACTCAACAGGCTTATGACAGCATGGGAGAGATTTAGAAGTGCTAGAAGTCATCCGAGAAGAGACAATTTGTCTTGGCAAATTTCTACCCTTTGTGTCATAGTTTTGTACCAAGCCAGACTGGCAATGACAGATGTCTGAACAAAATGAACAAACCTTTGTGATAGTCATTTCTTGTGCTGTTCAGAGGCAAAGATGTTTTGCTCTCTGAAAATGAGTATCACAGGAAGAATGCAACATTTACCTGCAAGTTGTAGTCCTGAAGAATTTTCACTAATGAGTCTCTCAAGTTAGGAATTTCCATGCCTTCCTTGATGCGGTGGATCAAAAGAATGGGGTCAACATGGGTTCCAATATTGTTCAACAAACCAGTAATAAAAGCTGTGAAAATAAAGAGGCAGAGAAATTAAGAAGAAAATACAGCAAAATACTGTGATTACTATGAGGGTGGTGAGACACTGGAGCAGGTTGCCCAGAGAAGCTGTGGATGTCCCCTCCTTGGAAGTGTTCAAGGCCAGGTGGGATGGGGTTTGAGCAACCTGCTCTAGTGGGAGGTGCCCCACTCACTGCAGGGGGCTTGGAACCAGATGATCTTTAAGGTCCCTTCCAACCCAAACCATCCTAGGATTCTATGAATACTTGACTAAAGGAAGCTTTGATGACAAACTAAAGGCTTCGGCTGATTTTATGACAATTCTATACTAAGAGATAACCCTAAGCCTCTTTTACATAGCTTTCATATGTTTCCCACAGCTGTATTTACTTGAATACAAGCCTTTGAGGAAGAGGAAAATATAGTTTGGAAATTCACAGAACCTTTGGGGTGTTCAGAGAAGGGGTAACAACAACATCCAGCACAAACCCACAAGTAAATGAATTTCAGTTCAATAAAAAGGGCACTCAAGCAAATACAGCATTTCCAGTTATAGGCTTTAAAAACAAATTTTCAAGCACTTAACGCCAATGTGTTTCTAAACATTGATGAGAGTGAAGAGCACCTGGCTAAATGAAACACTAGAGGGATGAACCTCAAAACTGTGTTTTTAATTCAGCACACAAAACTGAGGAGTATCATGAGTTGCTCTGCATATAAAAAGATGGAACAGAGATAATTCTATAACCTTTGAGTCTCTTCTGCTCTAAAGATGACACTAATTGTAGTATCACTTCTAGTGATGGACTGTTAAGTATGGGTAACTTGAGAATGCCATTCTTCTAAAGAAGTAACAGATTTTGTTGCTTCTTCCAGTCAGAATTAGCAGCCAAGGGATCAAAATGTCTGTATTCCGACACTAATTCTCCAAGACACTCAATCCCTCAGAAAAAGAGATCCCCAAGAGAGACTTTAAAGCTGTAGAAGAGGTTGCAAAACTAATGGAGTAGACAGTTAAAATAATTATCTGTTTCCTCAGACCTATGAACTCTTCTGAATCTGCCTCCTGAACAAAACTGGTGGTGCTTAAGAGATTCAGACAGTTTCTGATTCCATGTAAACTTTAAACTTGAGTAGCTATTCAAATAATGGATGAAAAGCAAAATGTACTCATTATTATGGATCTTACCTTTGTGCTACAGAAACAAAACAAATTAATTATTCTACTGAGGAGCAGAAAGGTGTAGGTTCTTAATTTTCAGAATTTCAAGGGAAAGCAGCTGCAATAAACATTCTACACAACATCCTCATCAAGCCTACAGACTGTGTTTTGAGGCTGTCTAAAAATAAAGCCTCATTCTGCCAAATTAAAAGCACCATTCTCCCCTTGATTTGTCATTAAGGGCATAGCTATGCCGATCTTAGTCAAATGTTAAATCCCTGAGCACTCGTTCGGTAGCATGCCCACATGCTGCCTTGCTGGAAGTTTTAATGGACAGTAGGACAGCTATGCTGTGCTCTGCAAACCAGAACACCTCCCTGGCCATTCATAAACACATTCTCTAGTATGTACATGGATAATTCAATCCTTTAATTGCAATACATTCCACAAAAAAAAAAAAAAAAGAAAAAAAAATTAAAAAAAAGGAAAGAGATATGCAAGGCTTCTGAGAACCTATCCCACTTACGTGGTTTGTCAATAGAATATAAAATGAGGTCTTCCCAAAGTTCTCCATCATCTTGTTCCTTGGCAAATTCAATAGCTTTATCTACATCTTGCAATTCTTCCATTATCATCTTCAAGGCACTGCGGCTATTACCCATTCTGCCTGAAAGGAAAAAATAAGTAGAGATAATCCTAAACGTTTATCAATGCTTACTGTTTTAAGAAGCTCTTTCAATATGAATTTTCTAAGTGTGAAGTTGTCTCAGACTAATGCAACCAAGACCAAATCTAATTTGATGTAGGAATGCAATTTCCAGAGCAATCAGTATAATCTGAACAAGCACTTGGAGTACTTGGCTGGACCAGGACCTAAAGCCTTTCTAAAGGATGTGCAAGGGGTTCTGAACTGCAGCAATATTTAATGCAAAGGGGAGTGTGTCTATCTGCATGCACGTAAACTATGACACAAAATAGCTCTTTAAGAGCCTGCCTGGGCACTCTTAATTTGCACTAAGTATGGTGCAGTTTACAGACATGGAAAATGAGAGGAGGAAAGAGGAAGAAGTAGGAGAAACACTACAAAATAATTGATATAAATCTATGCATAAATTCTACACTGCTTTCAAAGAGTCCATAAAACATTCTTCTTACTAAAACAAAGATTGATTAAGAAGCACTTTTCATTCTGTTCATGAGTAATACGTAAACAACTCAGTCCTGCAATGCCTCCCATTTAGAGGTAGAGAGGGTGGGGGGGAACAAGAAAAAAGGCAATATAAGGATATCTTCCACCTCAGCAAAAGATAATACTAAGTTTCTGAGAAATATACAGAACAAAACATTTGCTTTATTTCTCTCCTCTGTTCAAACTGATGGTACTACTCTTCTCTTGGAGATTGTCTCGAAAATACCTCCCACCCGTTCCCCATAGCCCCCCAACACCTCCAAAACCCCAGAAAAACACCAAATCAGACATGCAGTAACACAACATAAAGAGTTAAGACATAATATGACTAATCCAGTACTTTGTTTTATTTTCTAAATCATGTTACTTGATTGTAGTGACTGCATACGAAATGTGTCTCTGGGAAGATGTGTTAAACAGTATTAGACAATACATCATGCATTTTTACAGCGTAAACTTTATGACAAGATTAAAAAAGCATGTTGCAATTTATCACACTGAGTGTTACTTACTCAGAAGATAGACTGTTTCTTCTACAAAGTTCCTCTGCTGACAGATTTCAAGAGCCTTGAATTTAAGGGAAGGGAGGTGGAAAAGAGAATACAGGGAACCATGTAAAATGATATTGATCACAAATGCTGAAAGGTGTTTAAAGATATTTTTCCATGAATTTGCATTACTCACTTTCACAGAAGTACAGCTCCCTTAATATGCATGGTCAGGTCCTCTAGCATTAATTAAGAGGAGAAACTCCATGACATTATTTTATTTTTCTCCAAGATTAAAAAAAAATCTGGGGACAGGACAGCTATTTCAGTCTGGATTATGTCAATATCTACTTTTAAAGCTACTGGCAACTTCTCCTTCCAAAAGTTAGTTAATCCAAAAAGCATTAAGGTTATCTGCTGTCAAGACTTGCTTCCTATAGGTGGACTTATAAGGATGGAGGTCTGCTTGACATTCACTTGTAACACAAGACTGTAGATCTCAGGGTAACCTGAATGCTTTTGGGAGGTAGAGAGTGCTCCCCGAGTTTTGTATCGGTGACCTCCGAGAAGACAATGCAAAAACAATCTAGTGCAAATATGATAAAGTAAGGAGGAAGCATTTGTTGTAAATTTGGTTTAAAAACCTGAGGGCTAAATACTATGAGGACTTGGAGAACCTGCGTGTAGTTGAAAAACACCTAGCATAGTTACCCAAGCTACCAAACTCATTACCAACAAGTGTATAGTAACAGAAAGTTGGCAGGGCTGGTATGTCATCAACAATGCTATGTCTGTTTGGAAGCAGAAAGCAAACTCAATATTCATGGCATTCTGGTGAAGATAACTGTTCACCAATAAAGACTTTCATACTTGGAGAGCAGAATGATAAATGCCTAAGATACAGCTACCACTAAAGTTGTAGGTAGGAATTCACTTTTTCTTCCATTATTATTTCAGATGGGTTACTATGAAGATATGTACAACAAGTTTTAGGGTAGGGTTAAGTGAATTACTAACCAGATACTTCAGAGGAATGAAGGTGTGAAAAATACTAGTAGTTATAAGCACAGCTGACAGCCTTTTTTCTCTCCACTTAGAAGTCAAACTACAAAGTACCAGGTATTCCAGAGCTCTGGATGCTGCAGTTTCCTGACTGTCACGCTCCCTCTAGTGGAAACCAGGGAACATTCACACTTCTTTTTCCGTTCAGTTTATAAAAACATTTGCTAAACTGCACTTGAATAAAAGTCACTTTTAAAGGACAAAAATGATTTCTTCCTGCTAGGTTTATAATTTCTTCAAAGCAGTAATAATCGTGAATTTGTTCCAGTAGTTTGGCTTTTCTCAATTTGTACGCTGCACTGGAATCTGCCTAACAGCAGCTTAAATATTAGTAAACTGGGAAATTCTTAGTTCCTTTATTGTTTTCTTAGAACAAAGATTTGTACATGGCAAAAAGCGTTACTATATGTTATGTATGGTAAGAATTGCAGGATTAGCAGTGACAGTAGATTCATCTAAGTTTTATGTAGTATTGCTATCTTTCCTCTCTTCCTTAGCTTCTTACTGAAGCATATTAACATTTTAGTGCAAGGTTAGAAGGACAATTTTCTAACATCCTTTTCTCTCACTTTGGTGATTATTGCCCTACACTTTCCAGAGGCTCATGGATCTCTGACATACTAATGCTGACAGCAGTTCCAGCAGTGTGCTTGCATCGTATACACACAGCACTTTTCTGCACCACCCATCACTGAAGACAGGTGGCTGGATCAGAAATAACTAAAACTAATCTGCACCAAAAAAACCCAACCAAACAAAAAAGTGCAGGTCAGATTTAATGTATAAAACCATGACCAGGCAAATAATACAAAAGGCAAACACTAAGAGAAACTCCTAAAGTTAAAAACAAATAAGCTGACGTAGACAAAAGTCTCTGTCTGGAAACATCTCAGGCTCATTGCCTAAAAAGAACCCTGAGACAACTTGGTTTTGTGTGACAGTTTCAAAAAAACCAGAGCCTTGAATCTTAAAGTATTTTCCAGTGTTTCCTGATGTTGCCCAGTAAAGTTGACAAAAGAACGCAAATAAGAGAGGTGCCAGGAACAGTGCTAGTTCTTTTTAAATGTCAACCACATAAAATGCAATACTCAATATTACATTTAAGACTAATCCACTGGTGTCATCATTACAGCTGCACAAAGAGAGGTATCCTTTCACAGTCTGCTTTGCTCAGCTGTTAACAGCTAAGACAAATAATAAAATACTGACCCAACTAAGAGGAAAACAAATTTCTATTTGATTCACTTTAATTTAAGCAGGGAAAAAAAACCAAACCAAAACAAAACAAAAAAAAACCAACAACAACAACAAAAAAAAGACTGCTCTCCTTAACTTACTTTATGTTTTACTTTGACATGAAAGAGCAACAAAGGAAAATGTGAAAAGGTTCAAGAAGATGAAAACATGGTACTCCATAAAACCCCAAGTCTACTAGCAGAAGTAAAAAGACAAAATACTTTTAGCTTTGCTAGTTCAGTGACTGTTATATTGCGTATATTATTTGAAAGCAACTTAGGATCTTAGAATACAAGGCAGGAAAAACTCCAGTTGCAGCTACTAATTTTTCAAGATGTAACTCTGTTTAGTCCTATATTGGGCAGAACGATTGATTTCTGGCAACCACAACCTGCTGTCCAGTCAGGCCGGACACTGATGCGTAGATGCGCTGTATGCATGCATCAAGTGTGAATTCAGGACTTCTGCATTAACAATGCCCACTGCTTCCTGCCCTGTGCGCTGAAAGGGGAAAGTCTCTGCTGTCAGTCAGCTCTGCAAACTGAACTTCTGCAGGTGGTAGTCACAAACTCAAAAGATCCCTCCTTTTGGCAGTAGAGGGCAGTACCAGACACAGATACAAATTTACGACACTACAAGCTACAGAGAAAAAACGAGGACCTGCGTTTAGATTTGGGGAGCTTACCTTCTCCAGCGGACAGTGTGTGCTGTCTCTGAGAAACGGGAGTAAGTTTGGACGATCATATTCAGCGTAAAGGCTGATCTGTTTCTCGTGATATCGTTGGCCTTTATGGTGGTCTCTTTTGAAAAGCTTGTGCAAATACTAGGAATCAAAACAGAAAATCAGAACTCAAACCCACTTATACGGTATAATTTGCTCTCCACTAAAAAAGTACTTCTAATTTCCTCAGGAATGTGCTAATGCATACCAAAAGGCACAGAGATTAAATACATAAGACTAAATTTATATTGTTTTCTGCAGTACCCTTATCACAGCAATTTCCAAAATCAACTCTGTAAAGCGGGTTTTCAGCAACATTTAAGTAACTGCTCTTTAATCTTCAAGGAAAGTACTGGATATTAAATTCTATGGAAAGCTTGGAAAAAACATTTCAATTTTCTAGATACGCTTGACCATTACAGATAACTATAGCTGAAATTTTTACCACATTGTTTTAACCAAAACACCTTCCAGCTATCAATACTGTGGCAAGGCCCCTTCCTCCCTAGATGCACACAGTTTTATTCAAAGGGAAGTAGGACTCAATTTCAAAATGATGTATCCCTTCCATAAACTGACAGTCAGTCATCTCTGCAAAGCCCTTGGGCAGTGGGCTGCACAGTTCGTAGAGTGAACACATAAACCCACTCTCCACCAGATCGATGCCCTGAACCCCACCTGTACACAGCAGCAAGTTACGCTTCCCTCCCTAATACATCCTGAGCCCACAGTTACACATTACTTATGCCACCAACAGCATGTTCAAAGGAAAGAGGTGCTCTAGGAATAGCAATGTGGAGCCACAGCCTTGCAACGATATTGTAAATCTGCACATAGAAGAACAATCCTGCAACGTATTGAAGTTAACAGCTCTAGAAAGACAAGCAGTTCCCTGTCTTTATGGATCAGCAAAGCATGCCGCAGAGTTGCACCCACCCAACATTTTTGTGCAGGGAAAGCAGAGGGATACAAGCAGTAAGTAGGTGACCAGAGAAGATAAGTGTCTGCAGTGCCAGAAGGAGAACCCCACAGTATGTTAACAAGTAAGCAGTACATTATCAAGTTCTCATAGGTACACATTTTAAAATTATTTTACTATTTGAAGGATGCTATGGCCATGTTAAAAAATGGATTAGCAAAAGTAGTCACTTTGGCTTTCAGGTTTTATGGCATTTCAATGTCATGTATACTTTGATGGGATACCCACAGTTGTAAGAAATATACCCAGCAAGGAGTTTACTCAGCTCCACTGGATACCAACCGACTATAGAAATATTTACCACATGCTGTAGCTCAGGCCTGTTTTCTAATTCTTCAACAACTCTGTCAATCTGAAAGAAAACAAATAAAACCAACAGATTAGCAAACCTGGACATGCCTGAAAGAAGGATGGGTAATACAAGCAAGCATTGGACTTGCACACCATGAACTTGTATACTCACAGAAATTTTATCTTCATTATCCAAAAGCATGTCTACTGCTTTCTAAAGGAAAGAAAGAACCAAGTTAAGAAACAGGTACACACATTTTGTCATGCTATAGAGTATTATGCTTGCTCACCGATGGGTATCAGAGGGATACAGCAGACCTACTCTTTCCACAGTAATTCAGAGAATAGTTTGCATAACATCAGCATTCCCTGACAGCCCAGCATTACAGGAGAATACATCATGTATTCTTCCAGAATACTTCTAAGTTGTCACATTAATAGCAGTCAATACTGTGCACTTAGACTGCAGGTGAAGTATGCCCACCAAATCATGGGTCACAGAAGACCACTGCCAAATGATGTAAAAATACTATTTGTCCCTTTGCAAAAGGGAACTGCAAGGCAACAGCTGTAATAAGAGCTGTTGTGGGACTCCATTTGTCCTACAACTGGATTCCTCCAAACTGTCTGCACACTGATTCTGTAACACAAGTAAATCAGACCATGTAAGCAGTGGTCACCAGGATTCCAGTTCTGCTTCCTCTTACAAGAAGGAACTTTGCTTTGTGTGCAAAGATGACAAACCCACAGATTCCTGATATGATTTACTCTACTTAAAATAAATAAATAAATAAATAAAATTTACTACACTCTTCCCACTCTCCCCCCATGTAGTTTAGAATGGACATACCAAAGGTGATTACTTTTGGTACAGATTGCTCCATACTTTAGCTCTAGTGCTTAAACAACTTACAGCACTGAAAAAAAGAACAGATCTACTTGGTTTCCCAAGTATGATGATACAAAAACTCATTTGCTCAGGTTTTATAGACAACTGGGAAGAAAGAAGATTGAATTCAGCACAAAATGCACACTTTCTGATTTTTGGAATTTAGGTCAATAACCTTGCAAACTTTCAGAAGCGGATTAACTGACTGCAGGGAAGGAAAAGTGGCATGCAGATTTAACATATATGCCTCACAGTAAATTCACTGTCTCCTTTCCATGGCCTATTAATGGCATTATTTGATTAGAAATGCAGGAAGAATACTGTGGTGAGAGTTCACCAGCGAATCACAACAATGATCTCAAATCTGTCACTCTTCTCACAGCGAGTGATACTCCAATAGAAACACAAAGGAAAAAAAAATCATCATTGGGTGAATTGTTTTGCAGTCTTGTCAACCATCATCACCTTTACCTCAGAATGTAGCCAGATACAGCAGAGCCTTTGCCTCAACACTATCTTTTAACTCATTTATTTTTTATCTGTTAAAATATCTCTAGTGGAAAGTGAATATAAAACCATTAAGATCACCATACCTCTGAATCAAAATCCATGAGCAGAACAATTTTGTCTCTGATAGAACTGAAAAGATTGTGCTTGTGGATCAACTGGAAGACATCTTTGTGCCTCAGAGTTAGGTATATTTCTAGGGCTCTACCATAGCGCTGGTCATAAGTATACCTGATAAAAAACAATGTTACAGTACATGTGATCTTAGATATCTAACTGTAGGAAAATAACCTACAAGGGAAAACATAAATATACTCTAGGATATGAAGCTTCTTAGGATGCTACTTGATAAATAGCTAAATAGTTGCTATGATTCAGTTTTGTTGAAGCGAAATAAAACACCAGGCAAGATTAATTTCAGTTCTGTTTCTATCTGTGTATTCTGACCTGTGGTTCTCTGCATTTTCATTTTCCTGTTTTCAAAACACATTTTGGGAAACTAACTGGAATGTGTTTCTGAGCTAAAAAGAACCACTGTTCTCTTAAAACTTTGGGACAGACTGTAACATAGCAATAGACAGTAGCTCTGCTTTCTTCAAAGAAGCAGTATGAGAAGAACTTCACATGGGAATCACTTGGAGAAAACCAAAGAGCTTTACCCCTGTTCAAAGTAGCCTAGAACATGGCAATTTGCGGCACATTTTCCAGCTGCATATTTCCAGCCACGCAATAAACCTAAATATACTACTTTTGAAATAGTGGGGGCAACCCCCACCATTTTATTTTCCCATGGGTAATTCTGAAATGCACACTTCGCTGAAGAGGCTTCCTCTGATGGCATAAAGAGGAATGCTAGCTATTTGCTTTGGAAAGAGGAGCGGCAAACCCAAACTCACACTAAACTCCTTGCTTTCATACTCAGTAGACACTTGATACAGAAGGGGAAAGAATTGCTAAGCTGTGCAATGAGCAGAGTGGAGAGAAGAGAAAGCCAATACTCTACAAACTGTAACCAAGCAGGTATTCCTGTTAAGAAAGTTAGGCAAATATTTATAAACTACAGTGCACTATTTCAAGCTTGCTTTCTGTAAAAAGAGTTTAAAATTGCACTCACAATTCTGCAAGCGTTTGTAGCAAAGTCCTGTTCTGTGGATCTTTCTTCAGGTGATCCACTACAGCTTGAACGATGATGGTGTTGTTGTAGAGATCTCCAGGCCACTCTTTTATCAGTGTTGCAAACCCCTAAAAGTATAAGAGATTGTAACAAAAATAGAAAGAACCGCCTACGGAACATTTGAAGACATCAAAGCTTGAGCTAAGCCTCTGAGATGATACCTGCTGTGCTTCACCTCTAAGCCACTTTTACATGCCCACAGACATGCACAGTGTAGAACACAGATTCTCCTCCTTAGGGTAACATTATTAAGATTCACGAAGCAGAGTCTCTTTTGGGTGTTGTAGGCTTTATGCAGCACCTCAAACACTTATGCTACATTAAACAAATTAAAAATAACAGTATTTATAATAAATAATCCATCTCACAGTATTTGTGTGCTCTGAAGAACATTCTACTTATTTCTCTTAAAAACAAAATTCATCTTTTTAATCTTTTCATTATTGTGGAACTGTCCCTTGATAATCTGTTTGAACAACACAGAATCTGCTGCCAGAATTCTACAATTGCTGAGGGTGTTTGCCTGGCAATAACTATTACATGTCAGGTTGCAGTACCTCGTAGTCACTCTCCAAAAACTCATGCAGGACCATTTCATAGATCAGAGGTTTCAAAACTGGGTCCCGTCTGGGCAAGTAACGACTAATTGCCTAGGAACAAAAAGAACAAAGTGTCAGAATGGGAATAACATGTAACATTCTGGTACACTGATGATAGGGAAAAAAGAAAGAATTGTCGTCAAACAAAAACCCCAAACCTATGCACAAAACATGGCTCTTGGTAAACACTGGAAGCTCTGGAAACTCATATTTGTAAGCAGTATCCTGAACTTATTTCTAACTTTAGGGTTGCATGTATTGGAATTGCATTACTCATCTAAGAGAAGTTTCATTACAAGGACAGGTGGTAAGATACTAGTTAGAATGGAAGAATCAGCCATTGCACTTACAGAAGTTCAAATATTTACTGCTAGTCATTTAGGAAATAAAATGCATAAGAGACTTCTCAGAAGTAAAAAGTTCTCAAAATCCATTTTGTCCAGTCTTGATCTTAAATCTTATAAAAAGGCATAAGCATTCATTAGCTGAAAAATATGTACTTCTGATTTATGACTCTGACTTAATGGAATGTTACTACATTTTATGGAGACTTCTGTTTTGCTAGCTATTTTTACATACCCAAATGAAAATTAACGTGAGAATACATCTCTCCATGGAATGGGTGAAGGTGTGTGATCTGTTACTCTATAGGAGGTGTTAAAGAACCAAATTCTGGCAGGCAAGAGATGAGAATCTGCCAGAATGAATCAGCTCATACCCTGGAATTTCAGCACAGCATCTTATTAGCACTAGTATTTCATGCAACTAGAGGCCAAGATAATTACCACCTGCCAAAATAAACCCTACTGCCACCAGTTGTGTTGGGACTTTGGGGTTTGTAGCTGAAGACCCAACATTGATGAAATTCCTCCAGACACTCAGAGATGTTGCCTGTTGCCCAATAAAGGTACATGGTGCAGTAGACTTCTGTTACTGAAGTTGCTTGAACAAAGCAGCAGGAAAAAAAAAAATACACCTCACTACATATCTTTTTGCAGTTTTACAGATAGCAAAGGCTATTTACAAGAGATTCTCATAGTATTTAAATCAAAACAATTGCCTAAATATTTCATTAAAGTCTTTCATCTGCAGGCAAAAAAGGAGGTAAAAGACCAATAAAAAAAAAAAGCATTGCTAATGACTTTGCAAAAATTAAAAGTTCATTGTTCACAAGAGACCTCTCCCCATGCTGTTTGAGCTTGGCCAATCTTTGAAACATAGCACACTGACAACATCATGTCCCACCATCTGTCACAGAACTGACTAGCTTGTTCTTGCAGGGTTTTAGCAGCTGACCCAGGAAATCACATTCCTGACCTGGTCCTAAAAAAGCCTCTCCCAACCATAAAGCAAGCAAGACAGACATCAGCTGGAGACTCAAAGGCAGAGGACATTCTTCAACATCTGTTTTCATTCCCACTTGCTACCTTCCTGCCACCTCTAAATGAAGAGCTTTGCCTGATGGGCTTTGCTGCAACTCTTGGCTGTGGTTTGGCTGCACAAGCTGTGGAGTGGTGCAGCAGCCTCATAGCATGGGGGCCAGGCTGTCTCAGGAAACAAACCTCTCCTGCTTGCAGTCTCGCTGCTTTGAAGGGAAAGCACAACCACCTCCTGCAGTTTGGCTACTGTGCCTGGCAAAGAGTGGGAGGCATCCCAGTTACTCTTAGGCCGAGACACAAAGGTGAACAAGGACCCATGCTGAAGGTTAAAAATAAAGCAGGAAGAGTTTCTAAGTAGTAACTAAGGAATGAGGTCAGACAAAAAAAAGCTCCAGAACCAGGATGCCTTTGTATCAAATCCTGAATCGTGTGGTAAGAGTGACTTAAAATAAAAAGTAGACTTGAAATAAAAAGAGGATACTATGCATAAAAAGATTTTCTTCCTTTGTTTCTTCTTATGACCTGCTTTCAGACTTTTGATCAGTATATATAAGGACGGGGTATACACAAGAAAAAACAATATAAAAATTGATGTGAGACAGCCTAAAACATCTCACCAATAAGCCAAACCCACAATTATTCATCCCTTGGAGTATACTGTGAGATGGAAGAGGCTGTCTGGATAATGTTGCTCTATGCTATGTCCATCACAGTGAAATGTAGTCTTTCACGTGTCCTCTAACCAATGTTTTGGTCACTGAAGCATCGCTGCTGCTAGCTGATCCTCCTGCACCCCTGCTGAAAGTCACTGCTGTCAAAGCAGAGTCAACAGAACAGAGCACATCCCACAGAGCACAACAGCCAACACTCACAGAGTTTGGCATCTTCCTTCAAATCCACTTTACTCAGCTGTTTGAGCTGAGACATGGAATTTTACACTGGAGTGGCTCTAGCACAAGCATGTAACTCCACTAAGCCACCGCTGCTAGAGGAGGAAAGGAACAGATCATTGCAAGGTTCTAAAAATCTTGCAATTGCTGTAACAAGGTTTGCTAGGGGACATTCACTGAAGACACAAGAGACATCAAGATACCAAATGCAGCCTCTGGTAGCCAAACAGGACCTTTTAGTACAGAACACTCAAAAAAACCCCACAATCAAACGAATGAGACACTCACCCCACAGGCTTTGACAGTGGGGTATCACTAATTAGTCCCTCTGCAGGAAGGAAAGTTTAAACCTTTAGTTTTACTGCCACCTTAGTTACTGGCAAATCATGTTAGATCGGTAACATCAGATTTCAGGCAACTGTTTACCTGCAGCACAAATTCTTTAAGAAAAATGATCTTTTGAAATACACTTTGTCTCTAAATCTCAAATTGGGTCTCCTGATAAGGGCTTAAAGCTATTAGAGCCAAGTTATACTGTTGTGTTTAATACCTGCTGGTTCAGTAAAAAGGTGAAAATTCCTAGTAGCATACAAGTGTCCTCAGAGCATTGCAGAGGGGTTGGACTAGATTATTTCCAGAGGTCCCTTCCAACCCCAGTCTGTGATTCTGGGAACTGCAGCTTTAAGCTGAATAACGTAAAGGACTGCATCTTATGTTTTTCTAAGTCCACTTTCAAGGTGCTGAAAACAACCAACTGTTTAGAAAGGCAGTAATTTAGCAGAGATTTTTTTTTTTGTAGCAAACCTGCAAATATTTTTATATTTTACAGTCTGCTGGATGACATAAGTGGAGATGCGAAAAACACACATTCCAGACACTTGTATCTGAAAAACAAAATAAACCTATGAGGACTAAAAGGCAAAATTTCACCTGTACCTGTACTCAGGTCCTTTATTGGATTGAAATAAAGAGAGACAAACATGAGATTTCATCTTCCAAAGTGCAAAGAGTGCACCAAACCACTAAGAACTCATACAAAAGGAAAGGCTGTTCTTGCACGGGAGTGGCTCCAAAACAAAAGCCAGACATTTCTGAAAACCATAGTGCTGAAACACTTTTGCTCTTTGAACAGAATTAAACAGCTCAAAACCAGCAAGAGACTGCATGCTGTGCGATCTTAATAATACATCCTTTTAGGCTCATTGAGTTTGAATAGGAAAACATAAAATTCAGATATAAACGTACACATATTACCAAAGGGAGTGTGCATAATGTTTTTGACTGGTTTGGCAGTGACAGTGCTATAGCTTTATATCCTGGGCAATTTATTAACTGAGAATCTCACATTAAACGTGTGCTGTTATGGTAGCTGGCTTGTGACCAGGAAAAACACAAGACAAGGCAGAATGCTCCTCTTTCTTGCCACCATTTCTAGCACACAGAATTGGTTTTCCCTGTTGCTTTGCAGTTTAACTAATCTTTGTCACTTAAAGCTGTGGGTCTGTTTTAAGTGACTTGGATTTTCAGGAAGGGCTGGCACCAACAGAGGCTATTTTCCTTAAGAGCTGGGGTAGAAATTTTCAGGACATACTGTAAGGGAGTGAAAAGTAATGGGAAAGATGTATTTAACTGTGAGCATCTTTGCAAGGAAAGGCCTTGGAGGGTGGGTCTTTTACTTAGGCCTGTCAAGAAGCTAAAGAAAGGTAGCTGAGTACCTGGATGTGCTATGCCTGCAACCCTATTTTACGTCATGTTAATGTAAACATGTCAGTCTGAAAGACAACTGTACCAGTCAAGATCTGGGGCAGGAATTGCAGGGACAGCACTGTAATGTCACTGAAATGTGATCCTTTAGATATTGGGTCAAAACCTATAGAATATATGGCATTCCAGTTACTTGAGTGAAGACAGAAATTAACTTACCTTAAGCTGGCCTATTTCTTTAAATTTGTAAACTTCAAATTCCCAGAGCTCTGTGTTTTTGCCAAGAATTTTCTGGCACTTTCTGGAACGAAGACCAAAGGGGAGAGTAGTTAACTACAGTAGGTATGCAGAATAACACAAATGCAACAGCACTACTGCATGGATTCCTTTCTTCTTTATTCGCCCTATCAAGAAACTTTCAAAGGTGACTTATTTTGGCAACCACTAATTCAATGGTTGGTATTTGAATAGTATGCCAGGTATTCTTCCTTTCAGATCTTACAGTTTTATTGCGTGCAAGGGGACTTAACTGCTTACAGTGAATTCACCCTTATTGATTAGGGTCATGTTAGCTTTATGAGTCAAGTTCTCAGCTGAAAAAAACGGAGCACTTAAAAAAATACACTTATGCTTATACATGAAAACACAAATCTTGGGTAATTGCTGAACCTTACTTTAGATACCCATATTTGACAATTTTGTTTACACCCACATAACCAGAAATTATTTTCCGATGGTCTTTCCTCTAATGACACAGTCATGAACTTAGATTATCAACATCCAAAGAAAAACTCAGTTTGAAAATCCAGCGTGACTTTGAAAAATCAAGGCCTTCTTTCAAAAAAATATACATGTGTCAATTCTACTTAAACTTCAGAATGTTTACAGTAACTTATAGGACACTATAGGCAAGAAAATACACAGCACAACAGGTACATCTGTATGTTTTGAAACTTCAGAAACACCAGAACATATAGAAAAATTAGCATCATAAAGTACTTTGGAATCAATAATTTGCTTTTGCTTCTCTCTGTAATCCAGACACACTTTAGCCAGCAAAGAAAATCTTTAATAATGAGTTACCGAGCAGCCAGGTCATACTCTCCTTTCTCTACTAGGTGATTGATATAGGCTAAGCCGATGTCCTAAAGGGAATAAAAATAAAAAATCAGTTATAAAAGTTTGGAAGTCAACTACTCGAGTGCCACCACACCTATCATTCTGGCTACATGCACTGCTGTGAAGACAAGCACCAGGCCCTAAGTGGATGATCCAAGTTCTCCTTTAGATGTAGGACCCATAGAACAGAAATATTTGCATAGACCATGGGTTCAGATTAAGATGCGCTTTTAAATAATTCTCATAACCTCATTGATGCTGAGGAGACTGCACCACCTCTACATATTAAAGACTGTTCAAAATGCATAAACTGATTGTTCAGTGCTTGAATTAACTATCTTAAATAGAAGACCACCAGTCATTGCATTAGAACCTTTGTCAGCATAAAGCTTGTAGGGGAGGAAAACATTAGTTGAGAATAAAAATCCCAGCGTTGCTCCATAAAGTAAGGGAAATGGCAAGAATTTAACAAGATTATTACATATTATTTCATACTAAATTCTCCTTCTTAAGAATTAAATCACACTGGTCAGCTGCAAAATTTTTCTGGAAGGCATTTAATATGATAAAATTTTGGTGAAATAGCCATGCCTTCTGCTGTAATCTCAACACTGGTGTCAAGGTCAACACAGCCCAGTGTACCCACTGCATATCTTAAGAATCACATGGCTAAAAGCATATTCTTTTGGAAAAAAAAGAGGGGGAGGGACTGAGGGAGAAAAAAAAAAAGAAAAAGAGAGAGCTGGACAAAGAAAAAGTCGTCCTTGTTTCTAATAAAAATAATTTTTTAGGCTTTCTGAGGCACAACAAATTATTTGATGAATGTAACAACTTCAACTGGTCAACATACTGAAAAGTTTTTTAAAAAACCCAATCATGCCAATACACAAGATTTTAGGATTTCATTCCATTATAGGAACCACCTTTGTACTTTCAGCTTCACCATTCTCCAGAATGAAAATTTCTGGCAGCCCCTTTCTCCTGTGGACCAGCTTCTCAGTGAGCAGAGAAGACAGTATAAGGGAAGGAGCTGACTGTTTATGACCATTGGATCCTGCTCAAGAGGTGCAGGGGGGCAGTGATCTTTACTGCAATCTAAAAAATCTCCAAGACTGTCAGACCTGTCAGGTGGTGCAAGTGTGGTGTCATTGGTCTGACTGCTGTTGGACAGTGACAGCGTGAGCTGTTTTAAATCCCTTCACCACAAATCCTTCAACTTAGGGCTTGATGTCAACATTTTTTCCCCTCAACACATTCCATGGGTATTAGAGACTAAACACTCAACAACTCTGCTTCTATATACCCACATCGAATTTCATCCGTGGGGGGTAAATTTCTTCAAACCCCAAAAAAAGCTCCCCCCCCCCCCCCCCCAATGTATTGCCAGGATCTACTTTAAGAGTTCTTTGCATCTCTTGCAAGGGTCACAGAGCAGCTAAATCCTATGATTCAACTTTTGCACTACAATTAGAAAATACTTTTTAATACAAACAGATATACAGCATGCACATTACAGCAGTAATCTAGCTAAAAATTAAGCACATCTTCTGATGCTTTGTACTTAAGTACAAAATTCCATTTAATGAACCAGCAGTATTAATAAAATACCAATGTGTTAACACTGAGAAGAGAAAAACAAAAAAACCAGCTAAAATTAGAAATTCTTTTTATTGTCAATAGCTTCATCCTAAAATCCAGATCCTTTTGTGTTTCACAAACATTCCTGTTCTGCAGCTGAATCCAAAAAATCGAATGCTAGCTGGAGTATGCTATTGTCGGCGCGATACAGAACCGGGAATGTATTTGTAGCATCTCACAGCACTCTAAAAGAAATCAGATATTTTGTTTTGAATGGGAGTTTTGAGACTTACCAAAATCTTGTGCTTTTTTATGGTTTTCTGACTGATCTCAGCTGCCATCAAAGCTTCCTGTATTCAAAAAGTAAAAAATAGAGATACTAGCCAACTATACAACCTTTCAGTTACAGAAAGCTCTAGAACTGTGTAAATCAACTATTTTTCAGAGCAGAGTGTTTGAAGCACTAGAATTTTTAATGCCATGGTTGGATGAACAGCTTTGAATTTATACTCAAACAAAAGCAGTCAACCAAAGAAAAAACTCCTTTTGTTTCCATCTGGGTTCACTCCCCATTACTATATTAGGATCAAATCGTAAGATTACACTGAAACAGACAATGCAATTGCCTTGGATCATTTTCAAATGAGAACCCTTCACTACCAAAACCCGTGAAAAAATGATCATCAGGAATAGGAGTGGGGGAAAGCTACCAGACACCTCCCCAGCCCCAAAGTCTTTTCCAGTCAGACTGATTTATATTTAAGTGTCATTTCCATTCTTCTACTTTTTCTTTTTTTTTTTTTTTTCTCAAATGTAGAGAAACAAAGCTGGCACTCTTACAAACAAAATGAAACCTTACACAGACATCATAACGCACAAGCCATCTACTACCTTGAATGGCTTTCATAAAGGCACATGCACAGCTGTCACTTGCAAATTACTGGCATCCTCAGGGACCAAATGCCATGATTTACATAAACTGCAAAACTGTGCCCATGGTATGAGTTTGCTATTCAGATGCAAAAGCATCCACAAGGATTTAAACAGATCTGCATGAGGAATATCATGACTGCATTAAAAAATGAAATACGTGCTGAAGTCTTGCCCACATTTTTTTTTTCTCCTTAAAATGAGCATCCAACAAATAAAACATAAATAAGAAATTGCTAGTTAACTTTACACATCACAGCAAGAGTTCTAAGGCATTAACTGCAAGACCTCAGAATCCAGAACATTGGGTGCGTGTTGATTTCGCCTGTAGGAATTTGTTATTATTATTTTAGGTGTTTCCACATCCACACAAACATACCAATATTTATGCAACCCAATACTAAGCTGCTTTTTCCCAAGGGAGCCATATACCCTTGTTTTTTAACATTGATTCTGCTTTTTTTGTGAGTAACACTACTTTCAGCACTAATACCTACAGTTCAAGCCCAAATTATCTTACATTTAAAAGCTTCAACACCAGAAGTATGTAATGTGGTGAAAAACACAATACCCTAAACAACCTTTTCATTCTATAGTGGAAGAAATAAAGTGGGGAAAAAAAAACTAATTTCACCCACTTTCTATCTTTAGTAGGCTAGAGCTAGAAAAATACCCACATAGCTCATTAGTTACTTTCTCTGCTTCTTTGATGCCAAAAACACAGCTTTAATAATTTTCAGTGACAGCCAATACGCTTCATACCTGATGCCGAGAGCAGTATTCACAGCATTTAATTCAGCTACCTCACCTGGGTGCAATTCAGAGCAGTTGTTTCAGCAGGAAGACTAACTTTCTGCATAGTCAACTCCTAACCCTTTACAAGCATTTAGTCAATGACTGTAGGAACAGAAACTACCCAGTCCAAATGACCTAACAATATTTATCATCCCACTTCATTTTCCAAACCATGAAAGTCCAAAGGAAAGAATGTTGTAATAATTACTTCGTATTTCTTCTTTTCTAGCAGCCAGTCTATGTGGTCATCTTGGTCCCGCTCTTTAGCCACAACTACATCTCTTGGGCTGATGATATAAAAAAGTGATTCACCTTCTGAATACTCTGCAAATGTACACAGAATTTTATTATTCTTATTGTTATTATGATTATTATATTTTCCTTAAGTAAAGCCCTGCTTTTTAATACATCCTTGAGGGGAATTTAAAAACAGGAGATACAAGGAAGACAGCAAGGCTACTCCTGCAGAACATGCCTGTTTGGAAAGTTATATTCTCCAATAAATTAAAACTGGTTTAAATGGCAAAATGGCTTTAATAAATAAGTAAGTAAAAATCACTACAGCTTATTGTAAATTCTGATTCATCCACTATGTGTAAACTTTATGATGGTTTAGAACACATTATTATACTTTTAGAGGACTATTACACTACATACCCTGTAATAAACTTATCGTCCCCGTCAAGGTCAAGGCCATCAAAAGCATAAATGATAGATGCCATAAACCCTGGGGACACAGCACATCATTACAGCAATGCATTTTCAATGCTATAAGTTAAAGTTATATGTATAATGCATTTGCTTATACCATAAGCCTCTATTTTTGAGTAAGCTCAAAGTAAAAATGCACTGCAAGGTAAAATTAAGCACAGAAGATCACTTCAGAATAGTTGCTATTTCCACAGAACCCAAGAAGAAACACTATCAATATTTTGTAGGTACAGGAAAGAAAACCATCCCATATCCTTTATCTGTATCTATACATTCATGCAAATACACTCCTGAACTGATAAGCAATTAAAAAAACCCATGCTTGTTTTCAAGCCATCCCAAAAATCTAGACTAGTCAGATAAACTAGTGTATTCACTAAGCATAAAAAGGTACGACTGTGAACATCAATGTTCTGCTTAAAGGATGGGTATCAAGAAATCCCAATTTTACTGACAGCAGCAAAGGTGTTTTGGAGATCAGGAGGAGACATACTATATTTCCTGGGGCTTAAGGGCATTCATGCACACCGAGGCCCACCAAGCCTATGATTTGATGCATGCTGCCAGAAAAGATGCTTAAAATCCAAACTCATGGATTTCAAAAGCCAGAAGGAATGTTTCCATATAACACAGGCTACAGAATCTTCACCAAGGAATTCTGCAACAGCTTTGTCATGCATCTTTCTGAACTACAACACATGTAGCAGAAAACCATCCCATCTTATTTAAAAGACTCGTACATACTGTGCCAGGGCTTAATCTCCCTGCCTGTTACATAACTAAACTTCCAGGCTGAATGTGCCAAACTCCAGTTTCTGTTCACTACATTTTACCATTCTGGGGGCTGTTACACACTGGCAGCTTTGTTGGTACAGGGAAGCTAAATATCAGTGGGCCTCTTTTAAGTTGATCCAGGTGCATCTCACTGTTGAAATGACATTTATTCCATCTTTGTCTCCAAAGCAGCTTTTCCAGACACTACACCACTCTTCACTATTCCTGATGCCCTTTGTGACCAGAGACACATGAGAGTTACCATGGATCATATGCTGAACACATCTCCAAAGATACTGCCTTCCACAATACTGGACATTACACGAGATCTTTATTTCTACCTTCCCCAGTACATCTAACTTAATAGATGACTTTGCAAAGCATGATGCTTAAATACGCACATTTGCTTTCTTTCATATGGCTGGTTCTTGTGGATTTCCACTTTACACTTCAGTGTCATAAGCACTTACAGACAGTTATTCAAGGAGATGACATAAAAATGAAAATGAGTGAGTCCACCCGATTCAAGATTTTTTTTCTTTTAACCAAGTTATGAAAATAAAGCAAAACAATATTAAGAACACCTACCTAAATGATAATCTCTACACTCATTTTCCTGAAATCCTCGTACTGTTAGTGCATCAGAAGAGATCTCTTCACAGGACTCGGGTAGGGGTTGTACAATATCCAGTCTAGGCCTTGCACAACACTCCACCTCCTAGAAAAAAAAACAACATCTTAGCTGCATCCTCCATGTTTACCTTAGCAGTGCCAAATAATGGTCATCTACCAACAAAGCTGAAAATCAAACAGCAGCAAACTTTCCCAAAGGTCCAGTACTTTGCACTGGATACTGAGTTGTGAATCATACAAGTTCAAAATTGTGCTCCACAGAGTAGCTGTAATCTCTTCTGAAACACAAAGGAAAGTTACTTCTACTCTTAGCTTGCTTCCCTTGAACAAATCAGTGCAGAGAAGGAGGTTTAGACAACCCTTCCTCTGAGTTTAGTCATTTTTCTGCTCGTGGTCACAGAAGCTTTCAGGGCTATCATAGATTATCATCAACCACTGCATTCAACAAGCAACAGAGCAATTTAAGACACATTCTCAGCTGGCTCAGGCCCTGAAGGACAGAGGTCTATGAAACAATGATATTCTGGTACTAAGATGAATTTGGGATTTTTTTAGCTGATGTTCAGATTTGCACTTCTAAGAATCCAGCAGCAGCAGGGAAAAAATAATGTGAGAATAATCTAAAACCCTTGCTGTGCTGATGATTTTTGAGCAACACGAACTTTCAAGTGCAATGTAGGTGGTTATGGAAAGATGACATCATGGATTTTCTATCCAAGGGAATCTGCTGTTTTCACTAGCGGTATTTTTAATTATGTCAAGGTCCAAGATATCCCTTATTTTCTACTTCTGGCTGTGAATTATAACAAAATACAGCGTGAAAGAGAAAGGAGACATACAAAGCAGATTTACACAGCTCTAGCCTACCCATTTGGCAGCAGCATCATTTGGGTCTTTTCTCAATTCAACTGTACCAATGCAAGGGAGGGGGAGGGGGGAAGCAAGCCATGAGTTCAATTCTGATCCAATTTGTAAAAGGCAGGAAGCTGTCATTTGAAAGCTGTGAAATCAAGCATAGGAAGAACAGTGTTCCTCACAACCCAGCAGCATTTGATTTGTAGCAAGCAGCACTTCTGCTGCAAGCTCTGGCAGCTTGGGCTCCATGGAACCAAAACACTAACAGAGGAGCTCCCGCCACACCAGAGCACAGACAGTGTCAGGGAGGAAAGAACTTTTGTTTCCTTGCTAGAATTACCCAGAGGACTGAGAAGTTATCAAAGTGCAAAATTTGGACTTTCTTTAAAAGGCTAATTAAAAGCAAATACGTAAAAAAAACCAAACCAAACCAAAAAAACCTCTTTCCTGTATTCTATTACCATTACATCACCTGAAATTATTTTTTAATTTTTTCTTTCCTCAAGCAAGAGTGACTTTAACCTTTATCTGTCACTACTTCATTCACACTACATCCTTTTCCATACTACTTCTTCATTAGCAACAGCTTCCCAAATTCTCTGCTCCCTAGCATTTGAATCCACCTTTTCCTCCTCCTTCCTTATCCTGTTTGCTTGCCTCCTTTTCTTTCAACGACTCTCCCGCACTGACTACTGTACTGACTCTCTTGGGAATCACTACTGTGACATTATTTTTCTCCTTAATATAAATAAAGAAATAATAACCTGACATCCTGCAGCAGAGTTAGAAGCTAACCCTATTGATTTCAGCAGGCTCAAGCATTTGTTTGAACCTACAGCATTTCATTGCCTAGCAACTTGTGCACCCAGTTGCTTAAGGTTACTATGGTGATGGCTGTCTAACGCAGACATACTATCAAAGAGATGATCAAGAGCATCTGCCATTCTCACATTGCAACTTCAAGGATTTCCTCCACTGCCTTGCCTTTTATTTGGCACTATGAAATGAATGCTGGAGACAGAGATGGCACTCGCTTGCGTGGAGTAGAAACGTCTGACATGAATTCTAATTTCTACCTATCTACACATGTATCTGGGCGTACACAACTAAAGGTTTTGGAAGCAAGGGAGACAACGATGCTATTTGCTTGCAATCATGCATCCCTCCCTGCCACAGTCACTCTTATTGCTTGAGTTGCTCAACTCTACTACTCTCATATCTTCCAAGATGTAGTGTCAGCAAGCCCCTCTCATGGCTAAAAAAATATTCTTCATTTTCTTTTAGTGCAGAAATAGCAAAAAAGAAAGAGAGAAAAGGAGAGAAAAAGAGAGAGGCAAGAAAAGAAAGGGAAAAGGAGAGAGAAGGACTATACAGAGACTTTCTCTGCCTTCTGGAAGAAATAAAGGAACCCAGACAGGACTTCTGAATGGTAAGTACATTCATCTTCGACATCACCTCCACTGGCCTTATTCTACAGGTACGAAAAGTTTCAAGCACTGTTTGCTACCAGCAGACTGCAGATTTTTTCACAGGTAACCAGATCTGCGTGACTAGCTTAAGGCCCAACTCACAGGGCAGATTGGTGCTGTGAAGAAACTCTAACAAAAACAATTACCGTTTTCTCAGAAATCTCCTTTACGTATGAAAGTATAACAAGCTGGTCACAAAGAGGTGCGAGTCCACTGATATAGAATTCGGTGTCGAACTGGAAAACTGAAATACAGGAAAGACAGCAGATTGTGAAATAAATGCAAGTGTATGAACTACTCGCTAAGAAAAAAATCACACAACTGATTTTCAGCAGCAATCAACAGCACGCAGTAGCACTTCAGAGAAAGGAAGACTCAATACACAACAAATGTACAGACGACGCAGTTGGATCAGCAAGATGAAATATTACACTTAACAGATTAAATTCTGTTAAGGCTCGCAAAAAAAACGTTTGTGCAGCATGACATGCTAGAGACGAAACATTTGAAATGGTCAGCCTGATTTTTCCGTAATTACATTGAAATAGAGGAAGCAAAACCAAGCTCAATAAAGTAGGCAATAAATTAATAACTTCATTGGATTGCCTATTCACAGCAAGTTCATGTGGCCAAAAGAGAATCACACCTGCTACATCAATTGGTATCATATATGAAAACACAAAGATCATTATTTATTTACCATAATTTTAAACATCGCAGGAAGATTTACAGATAGACTCATTACGAAAAAAAAACATATGGCTAAATACTCCCTTTTGTTCTTCAGAAAACTGAAAATGTAATTTCCTAAATTTGGTCTTGAAATCGAGAGAGTTACGTGATGACTATTTGGAGAAGAGAAAGAGAGAGTGAACTAAACTGTAGTTACAAAAAGGCTCATTAAAGCAGACCTCTGCCACACAAATAGCGATTTAGTTTTATTCTGCTGGATTTATAGTGCAGCTCCTCTCTCATGGGGCCCAAAACAGGAATCATCCAAGTGCTTTTATTACAAAAACTTATACCTATAAGCTTTTATAAAAATAACAGATGCATCTTCATTTTCTCCCAAAACATGGTTTTAGGAGAATGGAAGTGTGAGTAGAAAAATATTTCCTTGCTTACTGCTTAGCACACTACATTATATCTACTGTTTACTAAAATAGTTACTAATTATTTTAACAAAGCAAACAGAAAATGCAGGATAATGACACTAACAATAAAGTTAATTTTCTTCAGTTAAAGGAAAAAGGAGGAATAGCAGAAATAATCATCCCCCTGCTAAAGGAGAAAAAAAAAATGCTGTTAAGTACAGATTAGACACCTGTCTCTCAATGAATAAGCAAATACTGTTTTTCTCTCAATGACTGCTGACACTTTGACATCACTGGGAGGCTAAAGCACAGCACAATGGTAGAGCACTCAATCTATTCTAGGAGAGAACTGGTTCACATTTGTAATCCTGTACATAGTTGTTTTGTTCTAGCCTGATGAGATTACTTTGACTGTGTCACATGCCACTCTGAGTGATGATTTTAAACAATCCATGTCAGAAACATCTACATAATAGATCTTATTCCCAGTTTACAATTTAGTATCTTGCATTTTAAAAGAATATGGGATGCAGGAGAATAAACATTGAAAAAGCAAACCGAAGTCAAATCCATAATGTTGGCTAGAAGAACAAGCAAAGAAACTTTCAGCTTTAGAAGTGACAAGAGAAGGCTCTCAAAAGCATATAAAATATTGTGGTTTTAATTTGGAGAGTAAAACAGCATGGTGAATGGTACAATTAAAAAGAATAAAGTTTTTAAAAAAACCCATGTGTCTGTCTTTGTCTTTCACTGGAATTTTAATTCCCTTCCAAGTGAAAATATAATTCCCCCATAATGATGTATTTAGGATCAAGCAGTAGTACTGTTCTGGGAGACAAAAATAAACAAATAAAAACCATCACTTCAGGTTTTATTTTTAAATAGAGTTTAGTTTCCTTGGTTTTACTTTCAGATTTCTCTCAGCTCATCCTCCTCGAGAGGCCTTTTTGAAACACAATGCTCCAGCTCTGCTGCTACAGCCTTGAACAAAGAATAGCTGGCATAGACAGTGCTTCTTGACCCATTAAAAACCTTTGATGCAGTTAATCAAAAAAGTCTTACTAAAAAAAAAACCCCAAACATCACACAGAACAAACTAAAAACCAACAACAAACCAAAAAAACCCCACAAGTTACAGCCACAGAGAATACTAATATATTAATCTGACTTTACTCTCTGGTCACTGTTGTGATCACAGGGACAAAAAAACCCCCAACCAAACAAAACCTCAACACGGAGGCATTGCAGAAATGTTGGAAATTTAAGGATCCAGAATAATTAAACCAAATGTAGCATTGAAGTAAATGGGAATGACCAAGGTATGGCCATGTGTCATACATGTTTATGCCTGTCATAAGGGAAGATGGAAGATATGCTGACAGTGGACCTACTCTATGTTCAGCATCTATGTACAGCTGTCAAACAAATTACCAAGAAGCAAAAGGCAGAAACCTGTAACTATATATATTTTTTTATATTGCTCATTAAATGAAATGTATCAAACACACCACACTACAGAAGTAAAACTATATGAGATACATTATTTACCCAAACACTATAAATCAACTTTCCCTGGAGTTTAAAGATACACACACACACGTGGTGGACTGAAACAAAAGGAAGTCTATTTTGTTTAATCAAATCTCAGAAAAGCAGCCCCTGCTTTTCCAGCAGATATTTACAAAGTAAAATTTTGGTTAACATCAGAGGTTTCAGGATCAAGTTTTCAACATTGTACTTCAGGAAAGTAAGCAGGGAGCTGAACTAACATGCAGAAACTTAACAAGAAACTTACTGTGTGTCAAAAAAACAGTTGTGGGTTTGTTTTGTTTTTTTTTAATCCACATGATATATGAAAGAAATGGAAAAGCCAACAAAGAAGCTAATTTTTAGGTAGCCCACTTGTATATCAACAGAAGAGACACAAAGGACTGTGGCCCAGCTTACCTACAACTCTGGTGCACTGTTAGCTGCAGGAATGATGCCTCTATGCATTCCCAAATTACCTTTTAAGCAGCTACTTCAATTGCACATGCAAAGCCTGCAGTCATTGCTGGAGGACACAGTACAGTAAGCTCTTAAGTGTTTCAGGATGGTATCTCCACAAGTGCTTTTACTGAGCTAGGCTATTCATGCAAAACAAAACTGAGTACAAAATGGCATATCGTGATTAGCTATATATGTGTATTAGTATAGCATGTGTATGCAGTTGCATTTGATATAAAACAGATTTTTTTTTTTTTCTTTTTATACAGTATGTGCATTCAGCTCCAGCTACAGGACCAGAAAAATGTCCCATATAAGCACCACTTCAGCTGTCTTTAGATGGATAGATACAAATCACAAAGTATAAACATACATACATGACATTTTAATTGAAATAAAAGAACATTCTTACTTTTAGGTGTGTTATCCAACAAAATACTTGAAGAAAATACTAATATAGTACTTTTTTTAACTTTTTTTTTTTTTTTTAAATCTGAAACTCTTAATATATGAACACCTGTCCCAGCAATTAAATATTTCCTTACAACTGATCTCTATTTCCCATCAGTCTCTGCAACAGCAGTCATATATTCAAATTTCCAGGGCAGACCTACTTCTAACTAGAATCCTGAGTGGAAAACTCAGGACGTGCCCAGTTAAAAAAATGCCAGCTGTGACTCAAAAAGAACTGTAAACTTCTGGGGAGAAGCAGTGAAGTAACCCACATGAAGGTCCTTTATTTGGGATACAATATCCTTAGAAATCCCTGCAAATTTTCTACTTGTACTAGCATATGTGCAATCAAGAAACTATTTACCTAATCATGTACATACTGCAATTGCATTTTAATGTACTAATTTATTCCTTAAATTTCAGTAGGAAAAGTAGGAGGATATAGTTAAAGTTGATGGCAGGTCCTATATATTAATGATTACCAGAAACTGATGCATCCCAACTTGTAATTCACATCCTTTACTATTTATTTATAATTGAAACATTTGGAAAAGTCATATTCAAATTTATTTGTGTTTGAATGTTGAAGGTTCAAGAAAAGCTTTAGAGAACTTAGCAACCATTCATTAGTCATCCTATATATAAAACGCTGAATATGACATGGCATAGTAGATGAGCATTTTCATTATAACAAAGCAGAGTAATGAAAAGGATACTGTGAATTGAATATGATCACTAACAAACCCCAAACTACATAGGCTTAAAACCAAAACTCTGTAAAGCCTCTGCCACGGAAAGCTCTTGCCTTAGTACTTGCTACCAGCACAGAATGGAAACAAGCAAAAATTTTAATACTAAACCAAAATAATTTCTCTCAATTATAGTATCCTACTAACCAGAAGCATCAGGAAAAAAGCCTACTAGATCATCATGCCAACAGTCACCCATCTGGTGAGGTCTACTCTTTCAATTAAAATAAAAATATGTTTTATCTATTGTAGGCAATGTTACAATTAGTTGTTTTACCTGCAGTCGGGTTGTGTGTAATAGAAGTGCTTCAGTGGTGCTGACGTGATCTTGCCCCTATTCCACCTCACACAATAATAAAAATCATCTTTAGAAATATGACAATTGGCTGTACAACTCTCTGGCTACAGACACAAAACCTTTAAGAAAAGCCCATGGAATTTTTGATGACAACTGGCAAGTCAGGAGCTTAAATTTCAAAGCTCCAAAGCTAATTTTCTGAAAAACCTTCTTCCCTTGCATTGAACTGAAAAAAACAACAGGGGAAAATATTCAGGAGTCTGACAGTCCTGACTAATTTTATCAAGAAATCTATAAATGAACTAAATGGAATCAGCTACATAAATGGGTTGGGTTGTTGGGGTTTTTTTGTGTATGTGGTTTTTTTATTATTTTTGGTTTGGAGTTTTTTTGTGTGTGTGGTTTTTTTGCTTGACAATTTGCTCCTCAGAGTGTATCAGACTTACTCCAATGAAATGTTTGCATAAATTAGCATATAAAGTTGATGATGTTTAGTCACAGTTAATTTGCCGCTTATCACATTCACTAATTAAGCTTTAAGATTCATCTATAAAAAGAGAACAATACTGTTATGGTAGATCCCGGTATCTCACTTTACAAACCAAACAAGTAAATGTTCTCATGTTTTCTTTTCAGATAAAAATGTGCGATGCCAGTGTTTGGTAGTAATTTGTAATATAGTTATACAGCTTCTCCCCCACAAAACACACAGATGTGCTGCTACAAGCATATTCACAAAACATGTGATTTTTAAAGCAGAATTCTATTTCGGGGGGAATTTGGAGGAATGTGGAGGGCAGATGTGCTCAAGAGGCATTTCTGGCAGGTTAGCACCTGGAGTTAAGTTGAGATTCATGAGATAAAATATGGGCTAAAATAAATAGTACATGAAGTCTTTACTGCCTTGCGGTGTTAATATCTATTTTTCCACCCTCATTAACATCCTGAGTAACTGAGGCAGAGATAAAGTACTTCTCCATAAAAGCATATAAAAACCTGAGCTCCTATAAGGACAGGCTGAGGGAGCTGGGATTGTTCAACCTGTAGAAGAGGAGGCTCTGGGGAGGCCTACTAGCCACCTTCCAGTACCTGAAGGGAGCTTATAGAAAGACTGGAGAGGGCCTGTTTACAAAGGCCTATAGTGAAAGGATGAGGGGCAATGGTTTTGAATTAGAAAGGAGTGGATTTAGATTAGAAATAAGGAGGAAGTTCTTTACCACGAGAGTGGTGGAGCACTGGAACAGG
>JANIJG010016405.1:51223-66181 GCA_024611175.1 Megaceryle torquata
TGTCCCTGCTCTCAGCAGGGGGTTGGACTAGATGACCTCTAGAGGTCCCTTCCAACTCAGACATTTCTATGTTTCTAAATTTCTACGTTTCCTTGGTAAGGCCATGGAGGACAAGATTCCACGTTCCACTTTGAAAAGGCATCATGTTAACTGCAAAGTGCTAATTAGTTCTTTAGCAACCATCCTTCTCACAGGCTTCAGTTGAGGAAGGGTTCCCTCTTCAGATCAGAAGTTATCCAGCACTTCAGCTCTTGTACACACATCAGGAGCGAGCACAGAGGTCAAGCACTCTTTAAGAAGGATCACAATGGCATTTAGTCCATGTTAAGCCTCTAATTCAATACCAATACTTGCTAATCAATACACTACTTCACAGCAGTAGCTGACAGAGCTAAACTGATAGGATCTGCTCAGCTAACATACAATTAAACCTAAATAGAAACATTTCACTGGAGTTTATCTTGGACACTGAAGGAAGACCCATGGAGGTAATGAACTGTTAAATATAACCAGAGACAATGGAAAAGATTACCGAAGAAAAGCACCAGTAATGTACTGAAAGATTAGCAATACCTCACAGATCTCAGTGCGTGGGAGCTGTATAGTTCATCAAATTTCTCTTACAGCCAATCGCATCATTATCTTCTTTAAAATAAGAGCTAGAACAGTTCAGTGGTGTTACATTCCCACATTATGGGCCAGCTGGGCTGGCATCACATATTTATTTCCTGCCTTAGAATAAGTATAGTTATGTGTAAAGATGGAAGATGAGGAGAACCTTGTTACATAGAATCCTACATACCTAACTTGCAATGCAAGAAATGCACTGTTCCTCTGTTGCTGGACTGCAAAGCACTGAAGAAATGTCCATGATCACGTAATGCCATCACAGTTTACTATGATACTACTGTGAAACTTGGAGGCCCTCAGAGCATAAATATGAAACTGGTGTGACACGAGAAAACATTTTATTATCAGACTTTTCATTTTGGCATATGTATGTTGCCAAAATGTTAGGAGTCAAAACATCTGAAGGATGTTCTTGCCTTGTATAAATTCTTATTTTATCTTAGCTCATGCAGCCACTTAGGATATTAATGGCCTTGAAAAAAAAGACTACACCAGTTGCTCATCTGTCCATTAATAATATCAGACCTTCCAGCTATGCCTTTAAAAAATAAAGCTGAAATAAATTGAAATAGTTGCTATGGCATGACAGACAGCTCTTAAGAAGACCTGTGTGACCACATCCAAAGCTACTACAATTTATATTGAAACTTAAAGAAATAATATCTCTCTCTTTTCCCTCCCAATCTGATACCCACATTCCAATGAGTGCTGCTGACAGCACTTGGCAGAGCTGTTTCAGTGCTTTGACCTGAAACCAGAAGGGAAAATCTCAAGCATGTCCTTAAAAGGTTAAGTGAGATAAAACAACAGTCTTCAAGAATACAGACATTTTAGGCTAAAAATTGTACAATGAAAAAGTTACTTCCACAAAAATCTCTATATGTCTGTACCTAAATACTCTGATAACAGCTGTTAAATGTTTGGGGTTTGTTTTTGTTTGTTTACTTGTTTTTTTTTTTAAATGGAGTTCCAATAGATTAGCTCCCTCCATGTAGACATTTTATAACTTCTGTTCGCTTGTCACTATGTAACAACTCCATTTAATTATTTTCTAAAAGCTATTTAAAGGTACAGAAAAGATTATATAAAAGATCTGAGGTCAAACTCAAGACTGAACTTCTCCTTCACAAAAATTCTCTCAAACATTCTAGGATTTCCACAGTTAATTAGACTGTTGGGACAATGGAATCTTAAGCAACCAATATCAGGTCTCAGGTAATTGTCAGGCATGCCACCATCTCTCTGTATCCAGAATTCCTATAGAGTTTTAACAAGTCTCCCAGTTGATTTTCAGAAGCTATTTTAAACTGGTTCCTTCATGAAATCAGAAAGCAGAGTATACACCTATGCTGTGCAACATTCTAATCTGACATGAGTACAGTCTTGCTTGAATACTCTTGTCTACAATCTCATGTCATTACAGTCAAGACAAGGAAGCACCAAAGTTTACAAACTGTTGTCCACTCCAGTCTGCAGCATCCCAGAGGGCCTGTTTATCTTCCCAGCACTGCCTCTTCTTAAGTACTTCCTTTCCCCCGAAGATGCTTCTGAGGACAGTTGTGACTTTTTGTTTACATCACATCTTCCCCTACAACTTTCCTTTGAATTCCACTTTATGCTTTAATTCATACACACATTTTGTCACGACCTTTTCCTTTAATCAGCGATAATTACATTTATTCATATCGCCTAAGCTAGACAAGTGAGAAAGCAAAGGAAAACATGCAACACAGAAGCAAAGGCAACAAAAAGAAATTAAAATGTATTTTCTAGCACTATATCAAAGAGATGTGGAAAGTGAAAAGTTATGAGCAGCGTAGTCAAACAACAAACAATCTAATAAAGTAGTATCTATTTTCTCCTTACTATTACACTGATTATCATTTAACTAAGATGAAAAACCAAGTTCTTTTCTGCGTGGAGGGAAAGTTAAGTGTTCACACAAGGATCTCTGATTTTAGATGACCACAGAATATAAGAGTCTCTACAAATTAAAAAAAAACAAAAAACAAACAAACCCACCTATGCAGGAGGATACTATGACAACCTCATCAACGAAAAATGAGGAGACATTTATGTTGTGGCTACATGTTGCCTCTGAACTGTAACAGCTTTTTCAAGCTAGAATGTGAAAACAGACCTTTAAAGCTTATATGATTTTAAAGCAGAATGCACTCATACAATCATACCTATTTCCACATAGCGGTTTGGAAGGTCACGCATTTCACCGGCATGCCGTTCTTTTACTGAGCAAATCTAGGAAACAGAGATTTGGATCATTATAATGAACAAACTGCAGTTCCTAAAATGATACAGACTTTTCCCCAGAAACTCCTTTTTTTACTGAGGGATTCTCAGACATGCATTTCTGTATTTTGAGAAACACAGGCTGCAAAACAGTGATGATGCATCACTGAAGAAGAAAAGCAGAGAGGAAAGTTGTAGCTGTAGCACACAACATTGTAAATATGCTGGGAGAGGAGAAGGAAGATGGACCATGCAGGAGAAATCTAGAACCATTCGCTCACTATGATTTCTTCATAGTAGAGTATACATGAGTTTGGTTTTCGTTACCTTCTCACACTGTGTGTCTCATTACTTTACAATTTCAGTAAGAATATGCTACTGCAACTCCCAACAACAGGGGGAGACTACAGCCATATAAAAGAAATGCAAAATGTTGGGAAGCACAGACAATACGAGGGGGAAGACAGATGTCAAACTTAGGACAAACCTCCTCATTTGTAAAACTCTAAGTTTAATGCTCCAAAAGCTTTATACGCTTCACCTACCTCACTTTACCCTCCCTTTCCATCTACTCCTACCAAGCACTTCTAATTTCCCACTGTGCACTGATGTAGCAGTCTGTTATTAGGAAAGAGCTAACAGGCTTGCAACAAACTCATGTCAGGGGCTGGTCTGAGGAAATCATAGTCAGTCTGCAGCGCACATGTTTGAAATGCTAGTTCCCTGCTGAAAGAACAAACCACCAAGCAGCCTGTCCCTGTCCCCGTCCCCCCAGCTGAAATCATGTGGCTGTTTCAGCAGTCACAACATTCTAAGCCCCCAAAACAATCCCCTCCAAAAATACCTCATGGTAAGTTGATGCTTATCAACTGATGCTTTGTTAATGCTAATCAAAAGAAAGTAATTCAACAACCCACTAAAAGCTTTCAAAAGAGACAATCTCTCCAAGGCACAGAGGAGAGAAGCGTCCCCAAGGATTACATGTGCTGCGCACTGACACAGAGATCTGCCTGACTGCTGGGTGTCTATCACTCCTCCCCCTCTTGAGGGTCAGTCCAATGACATTCCTATGGCAGCAGGAGCTCTGCACACTATAGTCAAACCAAATTCTATTTTTTTCGATTGTTTTTGCTTTTCAGAAATAATCCTCTGTTTGTCTGTGATAACAGCAAGCATTTATTACAAAGACAGCTAATCACACCTTTACTGAATTTCCCCAGCCAATAATCAGCGTTAAATTATCCTTCCAGCAAAGGCTGCAGGGATACATATCTGGGCGAAGGCTTATGTCGTCTCGAGGCACATTGGTAATTCTTTGCTTGGAGATCACGTCAAGTATCTTCACGCCCTGAAAGTTTAAATACAAGAGAACTTTACTCCTTATGACAAACTCCTACTCACAACATCCCATATTATTCTGTACTCTGAGGCAGTCATGGCAGTTTATGGCACAAATTTCAGAATAGGGCTGAATGTGCCAACAGAAGCAGCCATTGATACAAACAGCCATCTAACTCAGAAGAAAAGCAGCAAAGGGGTTGGAGTAAGTTAGAAATTTTAAATTCACATGCCAAATGAAAAGATATAATAAGTGAGCAAGTGACAGATTAGCAACTCCATTCATGAACCAGGTGAGCTCAGCTTGTTGGGGTGGTGCTACTACCAGCAAAATGAAATAAACCCAGCTGTTCCACAATAGCTATTGTAGAGAAGCAGAAATTTTCACCCGGCATGAAGAAAAGATGTGAAGCAAGAGCTCATTAAGAAAAATCCAATATGTATTTCTCCAGAAATACATTTCTACTCTTATTTTAAAACAGAAAAAAAAAGCTAATTTAAGTGATGCTTGGTTTTGCATGCTGTAGATTTTCACTGCTTCCCCAGGAAATCTCCGAAATTAACAGAGCAAGGACTTTGAAGAAAGAAAAATTAAAATCCATTTGAGAGAGAAAGGTAGAAAAAAACCCCCAAAACCAAACAACAAATAAAGCACCATTAATCAGATCTGTCCATGCCATTTAGACAAGGTGAGCTATAACCTTTCCAATAGCAAAATGGAGATTAATTTCATGTTAAATAACGGTTTGTTCTTAGTGATTTAAAAACAGAAGTCTCTAGAATAAAGTATTTTATTAGATATTTCTTTTCTGCTCACTGAGCTTAAAGAACAACTCTCATGATCATAGAAAAGGGGATGGAAGGGACCTTGAAAGGTCAGCATCTAGGATGCCATTCCATGTTAGGATTTTTCTAGTGACAAAACTGATTTAAAAGATTCCCCTGCCTGTTTCTGTTCCCCCCTACTGTGAGTTTCTATGTCCCCAGCTGTACAGATTCAACTGCTTGTAAGTCAAACAGCCTAAGCATAGGGGTCATGGTCTAAGCCTGGTTTTGCCATTTTTTCTTAAAAAAATAAAAAAACCAAAACAAAACAACACCTAAAAAACCCACCACAAAACAACACCACACACAAAAAACCCCCAACCACAAATGAAATTAAACAAAACCAAACACAAAAACCAAAACCCACAAACCATTAAACCAAAATAAAACACCAAATGAGCACAAGGACCAGTAAGTGGTATGAGGGTGGACTGGTTGTTTTTTTTTTTTTTTTTTTTTTTTTGTGCGTGTATGGTTTTTTTTGGTTTTTTTTTTTTTTTTGTGGTTTTTGGTTTGTTTGTTTGGTTGGGTTTTTTTTTTGGTTTTGGTTTTTGTGGGTTTCTTTTGTTTGTTTGTTTCATTTTTTGTTTGTTTGGTTTCTTTGGTGTTTTTTTTTTTTTAGTTTTTTTGTTTATTGTTATCTCCTCAGGTAAGAGCCACCAACATTTCAGAAAAGAACTTGCACAAAGCATCTGCAACGTATAGATACCAAATCTCTGGGTAACAAACAAGAAGCTTATAATTTGTTTTCTAAGCTCGTCTGATAAAATTTGCAACCTTGCTTGAACTGCACTGCAATAAAGTTGTCTTTTAATAATCTTACAACTTGTCTTCAAGGATGATTTTCCCATAATAGTGACCCACATCACACCTTCTGTCTTCCTACAAGGCAGCAAATCCTACATTTAAAGTGCCTTTCAAACCAGTAGCATAGGATCCTCTACAGTTTTAAGTATGCTGTTTGTATCATGAACTGAAAGGACTTCCAGAGGACCTCCTGTCATGGAGGAGCCTAAAATCTATTCAAATGGTAGCTAGACAGCCAAATGCCTCTGAGGATTTCTTCCTCAGGTGTCTCAGTTTGTAAAACTTATGCTCTTGGCCATGGAGGAAGGAGAATAGGGCACAGCAGCAAACATGGGTTACCTGAGCATCTGACAAGCAGAATTAGACCTTGCCTAAATAACTCCAGAATATCCAATGTCTAACAAGCTTACAGTGTGCCCCCCAAAAAATAAAAAAAAAAAAAAAAGAAAAAAAAGTCTAAGAAAATAAAACTAGTTAGCCATGCACAGATAGTAAGAAGCAAGGCTATAGAAGATTTTCTTTGAAAGAAAACAAATGGAACACAAAACCTTGCTAGAGGATGGAGAAATTTTTTAAAAGGTAAAGGGGGAAGGGAAAGGCCAATAACCAAATATATTAATCTTTTGGAGGGCAAGTGTCATTTCATTTTTCATTGAAAGATAGGCCCTGACCATGGCTTTTTGTCTCTGACAGATGGCTCTCAACATTTTATTAGCATTCTGTGTTCTGATGTGGCACATCATCTCTGGGGATAGCACTCCTCAACTGTCCTATCCATTCCTGGCAGATTCACTTAGAATATGTATTTTAATTGTATGGCTCTGAAAAGTAGAAAACCTTCAAAAAACTTAATGCTATGTCGATCAAGTGCTCATTGAAATTTTAATTCTAATGCAGTTATTAAAGGGGCGTAAATAAACAAAAGTCCATCTCTCACAATTTCAGATCACACTGGTTTTGAAAGGAATAAAAGAACAATGGCTTTAAAATATTTTAATAAATGCTTCCTTTTAGGAGGGAAAACCAACAGAAAGGAAAAAGCTAGTTTTTCAGAAATACTTTCACCACATTTTAAAATAAGATTTTGGAATTTAGACACTACACACTTAAAAACATATCCCTTACTGCTGATCTTTAAAACACAGACCTTGACCCATCAATTAGATATACAGTGATAGGTGAAATGCAACACTCAGCATGAAAGCAATGGTTCCCTTTAAAATATGAATTGCACTCAGAGACAAAAAGGCCTATTTTCTCCTACATTTAACCTCTTCCAGTGACCTACCAAAATGAGAAATTATTACTATCATTTTTTATAATCTGTAACATTTGAAGTGCATATTATAAACTCCAGACATGTTTGGATTTTCTTTTGTGGGGTAGTGATGTTCTATTCTTTACATAAGGAAGTGTTACACTGGCATTCCTTCCTCAAACATTTTGCTTCACTAAATTGCACTGGTCAAAACTCCACTATACAATGGGGTACAGTGGGGACCATCCCCAACAGTGGTATATACAGCTACTTTTCTTAATTTCTTCAAAATTGGTAACCATATGGAGAACCCTGACTCGCCAGTGGGAAATGCCAGAAGAAATGTCTATGAAGAAAGGGGATCTAAAACACCATCCTTCAATACCTTTCATACTCAATTCTTCAAATGTACCATTTTTCAATAGGATAATTCTGGCAATTAACATTGAAACATTTCAGATATCAGTGTAATACAGTGGTATTTTTGTTCATATCACAGAGGTGACAAATACTTACCATATTATTGGCCCAAGCAATTAAGTGTCCTCTCCATTTTACATTTCTTATATTTCCTTCTCCTTCATGTAAAACTGAAGGCTTCCATCTATTCATCCAGCCTCTCTCGTATAACAGCAACTGTGGAGAAGTGCAGCAAGAAATATTTTTGTGACGCAGTGCTGTATGTAAACATGGGAGCTGGTTTTTTGCTTCATTATTCCCTACTCTGCCTGGATTCAAGGGCAACAAAAAATACACGGCTATCACAAACCAAAAGCAAATACACTCAAACATTTTCATACAGTACAAACACATTGAGAATCTTGTATACTACAGAATATAAATTATTTTAATAATAATATTGATAAGCAGGCCTTTCATTATGTTTCTCCAAAGAATGGTATGTATAATTATTTCCATTTTAAGGATAAAGAACTTAAGGCATTTGAGATCTTACACCTATTGCACTGGTGACAACACTTGAGAAAGCTGGTAAAGAAAACAGGGTGTCTCCCACCTCTCGACTGATTTTGGGATAGGCTCCTTCTTCCCTCCAAAAAGCAGGTAGTCAAAGAAAATTAATAAAGACCCCCAAACCGGAGACCTTTTTCCTGGCCCCAGGTGAAACTACACAGCCTTCCATGGGGCTCCAGAGGTGCTGAAAGTTAGTTCCACATATGCAAAATGCATTGTATCACAATTGTATCGCAAATGGTGCTGATTGTAAAACTTGTTTGGTTGGGAATCCTGAGTTCTGCAAATAAGGAAGGTATTTTAAAATATCCAAATGTATAGGTGATGTTATGAAATGCTTTGCAGCAGCAATATAAAGCCCAACGACATGCAGACAGTTTGCACAACAGTCCAACTCTTTTAATGGTTCCTGTATGGTTTCAGGTAGTGATTTAATAGGATTATAACATGGAATGACTTTGAGTGATGTGAAGTGCAGCACTTGGAGGGATACTTGAATAAGAAGCTAAAGCATCTATGAAGATTATACTCTAAGGGACCCATTCTGCCAACTTTAGCATGAGTACACCCATGTACCGACACATGCACAACCTGAACCCAAGCTCACAAGTGCATAATGACCACCAAGAGGTGTAAAATTGCGACCTGCGAGGACTTTTCCCACACTAAAGCCTAGAGTACCTATGTTGCTAATATTTCGCTGTACGTGCTTCTTTATACATGGTTTCCCATCACCCGTATTTGCATAAATATATCAAATGCTGAGCAACTAGTTGTTAACATCTTTTAACAAAACAGGGGATTAACAGCGATGACACAGCCTGCCTCTCTCTCCCAAAGCCACAAGATGGCACCAGAAGACAAGTATTGAGTTCAAAAGTTTAAACCAGTCTCTCCAGGAAAGTCGTATCAGAAACTTTTGCGTTAAGTGCGCTGCAGACACCAAACTTCTCTCTCAAGCATTTCTTGCCACTTTAACCCCACCCAAAATTACTCTGTGTCCTTCCCACACCTCACATGAAGGTCCACCTTTTTAGACAGTCTAGGGGTTGGTGTTTCGTTTTTTGTCCACCTATGAAAAGGCTGCTCAGTAAAACTCTTACAGAATATGCTACTTTACAGCAACCAAGGCCAGACACTGAAACCAGGGGTAATGTCTGTGGTTGTAAGGCAGTGCCATACAGAGGGGATTTCCATTAGCAAGCTGGGGAGTGGATGTGAAACACAGAAACAGCCCCTAGCACAAACTAACTAGCTTCAGTCAGAGGCATGAGGATGTCCTTAGAAACTAAGTGCTGTCCTGATCCAGACTTGAAAATTACTTTTTTCCTAGCTCACAAACTCCTAAAGAGAATCTTGACAGGAAAAGAGCTTTCAGTTGGATGCTTCTTTCCATAGCGCGCAATAAAGACAGCAGCAGAATATACTCTGTTTTCATCTGGACTCACTGGACAAGGTTATAAAAAAATGATGTGGATGATGTCAAAGGTTAAAACTGGCTGATATCAATTATAATAACTGAATTTTGTATCTTTTCTGCTTGTGACTGAATTGTGATTTAAGTTTATTTATTACACACAAGACCCAGAGTGAGTCTGAAATAACACTTAACAGCTATTTTGCTACTGTTCATCATTTGTGAACATCATGCTTTTTCATGACTCTCCCCGAGTAAGAAAGTGCAAAGAAAATAAATGACCTGAGAAAGAACTGGTGAAGAGACAAGGAAAAAAAAAAAAACCAAACTAAACCAAAACAAACAAACAAAAACCCCAAATCCCTGCTTCAGTCTATGCTCAACTCTAAGCACATGCTTAATTAAATTCTCAGATGAAGGCAGTAGAAGACAAGTCTGATATTGCCTGTAATAAAGATGGAAAGTGAATCTGAATCACTGCAGCACCCAGAGTTCCCTGTTTCATATCAGCAAGTGCAATAGGTCCAACACTGAAGCCAAAGGACACTCAACATTGTGACTTCAAAAGAGAAAAAAAAATCTATCTCAAAATGTGCTTTCCTAATTTATCTGCATTTTATTGTTAAAGATAATGTGATTTATTTATTATTTCTTAGAGCAATGACACCTGGAAACTGAATTACTGAACCGTTTTGGAACTGCTATCCACTGAATGCATCTCTCTCAAAATAAGCAGCCTAATTTATTTCTTACTCTTCCTTTCTATCTTCACATTGAAATGTTTATTGCACCAGAAAGCCATTTAAAACTTCAAGAGAAGCAAGACACGTAACAAAAACCCACTGTGTCTGGAGGGGTTCCTCCCACCACCTCCCTCTCCTTGGTAGGGGGAAAAATATTTTAGGGCTTTATTTCCCATAAATCCCATATTTTGGCAGTCAGCATTCACAGTACTTATATTTCAGCAGCAGCCACAAAACCCACTTTCTTGCATTCTCTGCAATACAGTTTTTATTTTCCCCTTTTAGATTTGCCCTGGTAAATCTTTCCAGTCCTTTGTTACGATACAATAGAGCTTAGAATGCACTTCCAGCACCTCTTGCATATACCGCAGCACAGTAATATAGCTAAAATAAAATAAACTCTGATTTCAAGGTTCCCCACCCACACTCCTTCACAGTACACTGCCATCTTCTAATAGTTCACCACTTTTAGTTAGTTGTCTTAACTGCTTAACCACTGGATCATTAAGAAAAATGACACACTGAAATGCACGAGGCAAAAAGATTGTGCAGGACACTTACTGGTTTCAAAAACAAGTGCATGTAATTCTCTTGGATTAGAGAATCCTTCTGTATCTCTTTCACTACCAGGAGATTAACCTCCTCCATAAACCGCTCAAAACTCTAGAGTGCATCCACTAAGGGGAAGAGACTAGTGCTTGGATTTAATGGAGCCTCCCATGCAATTAGCATTAGCACTAATTACATGTAATCCCAGTTTTTAAACTACGCACAGGAATTCTCAATCCTCTAAACAAAGAGGCCAATGATTGCAGCTTTGGTAGTATCAATACAGTGAAGTAATTCAATATCATCCCACTACCAAATACCACCTTCAAAACACTGAAATAAAAGATGTCTGTTCTCACACAGGGAAAACTTTCAAAGGAAACACACTTTTACTGAAGCACTATGCATAGCATCACTAAGTTTCAACACAGCACCTTCTCTATACAGATCTAGAGGAGTTTTACAGAAGAAAAAGGTGGAGACTTCAATTTGTAACTGCAGAGCTGCCCTTCCCTTGCCTACTGCAGCACTGTTATATTAAGAGTTCATTTCACAAAAGAAAAATTAGGAAATAACTTCCCTTATTTTCCTTGTCCTGTTCTTTATTTGCATGAGTGTGAAGATGTGCCTGCCTACCTGTGGCATCTGTTTGTTTGGGTTTTTTTTGTGTCACCAGCTCTCCCCCTTAGACAGGCAAGATCACAAAAACCTAGAATGTTCCTGCCATGGTTACAAGTACTCCCTACAAACAGTTATGGTTTTCAATGTAAACCCAACTTTTACAGGCACAGCCAAGACTAACAGATATCCAAGAGCATCACAGAACAGCATGCCCCCAGGGAAGACTTTGTTTAATTGTGCATTCCCAGGAAAATATATAGCAACAATGAAAAAAAATTATCACTTCTGTTTGGAACAGTGATGGACTGCATGAGCTCAAACGAGGCAGAGAATAATGTAAGCCTCAAGTTTTTAACTGAAGATGAGTTTTCAAAATCCTGCCACCAAAATGCTGTTGTCTAAGTATGCTGTTGTCTAGGGAGCTGAAGAGTGGATGGAGGGGAGGACAGGCGGTGCAGTCAAGGGAAATCAAGCAAGGAGGCAGTGGCAGTCAACAGGAGGTAAGTGATGGCAACAGTGAGATAAGGAAGGGGAGCTGCTGCTGTAGCTCATGGACAGAGAGGCTAGAAGTTTTCAGATGTTTAATACAAACAAATGCCATAGGACTTTTATTAGGCTGTACTTTTAGTAACTCAACTGCTAGATTCTAGCTGTCGCTTATGACAAAGAGCTACAGAATTAACACCTCAGCAAGCAAGTCCTACAGCCTTGCAGGCAGACACACAAGCTCTCACACATTTCATATATTTAGATCCTCTTTGCTTGCCACCTCAGGCAACGAAAAAAGTTTTCTACATAGACATTTGCAAAACCCTCAACTATAGATTACACACACACAGGACTACGAGCCGTTCTCCCTTTGCACAAACCAAATTTGTTTGTTACAGCAGAAGAACGTTTTGGGCTTTGCAATAGAGAAGAAATGCACGTCCAAATAATAAAGAAGAAATGTAAGCCAATCTGCTTATTAAGCACACAGCACATTACTACATATCAAAGCCTCATCTGCTCAACAATATGGGATACATTGGGGTATTCTACATCATGGCAAGCAAATCGCAGACCTGTATTATTGTGGCTTGCTTGCTGCTATAGTTTTTTCCTGCTTATGGTAAATTATCCAATACATTGACAGAAATTGCCATAGTATTTACTCTTTCTTCACTTATACCAGACCTTTTGAGTATTTACTGACTGACATTTTATAGCTTACGAAGCAATCTGCCTTTCTTGTCTGGTATTCTTCTACCCAACATAATGCCAAACAGCTGACTATCTGCTTTCTAAAAATGGACTGTGCTGCAAACAGCATCCTGACAATTTAATAATTTGTCAAAGTAGTCCAACCAGTTATTATGAAGTACGTATCATAGGGTTCAGAGGTAAAGGTCATCTACTTACTCACAAAGCAAAGTACATCTGCTGACACTAAAAAGCAGATAATTAAAAAAAAAAATAAAATCTGAGACATTCCCTGGCAGACTTGACTTTAACATACAAGCTCCACTACCCGTAACAGCAGCTGCAGATCCCCAAGAATGCTGTTTCTCTTCCTGCTTGTGCATTGTTTGCACTCGCTCTCCTTTCCCTGTGTATGATGTTGCTCCACCTGGAGTGGAAAGGATTTAGATCATCTTGTTTCAAAGAGCAGGCAGGAGACGGTGTGGTCCAGTCCAGGATTCTAACAATGGAATAGTATTTTAAATTTCTTTTTTATAATGAAAAATTTGCCCCAGGTAACACTAAGTTCTCTCTGCCTTTATAAGAGACAAAGAAAAACAAAACGTCTAATGTTTAGGCATGGACATTGTTATGTTCTGCTGCTAATTCTGGGAGGATAAATGGGACAAACACATTCAGACACATCTGCATTTGAAACTCAGTTCTTACAGTTTATCTTCTCCAGTAAAAGAAATACAGACCCCATTAAAAAGAGGCTTTTGTATCTATTTCCACCGTATACATATAATAGAAATATATTATGCAGATAGAGACATAGATAAAATATAAAGATGAGACTGCTGACACTCACAGTGTAAATTTGCAGTTGTATCTTGATTCCCTAGGCCTTAAAAAAAAAAAATCAACATTTTTATACAGAAAGTATATATTAGGCAAACGAGGAGGCCAAATAATTTACAGTACTGAATATCATAGTCTCATACTGGCTTCAGAACTCATTTGCTCAGTTGCTCCATGTCCCAACTACTATGCTGGGTAGAGAACCCCCCAAAAAGATTTCATTAGCACACAATCAGATGGACTCAATCACTCCAGAAAATCCACACTCCTGGGAATTTTACTAAAAAAACCTTTGTGTCTGGTTACTGATGTTAATCAAATCACAAAATAGGGAGTCTCATCAATGCCTCTGCCAAGAAACAAACCTCAAGTTGTCCTGCTCTCCTAAGTTACCTTTACATAAGATGCAGTATCTGATACCTTGACTTTGGAACTGAAACATCCTTCAGTCTTCTTTCTTTTTAACCCTGTGAATATAACTGATTCTTGGACTTTGCAATAATGTTCATTTAATTATGTGTTGGGAAAGACCAGAACTCAACACCTAAATAAAGACCACCTTGTTTTCAGCTTCACCATCCTCATTTAGTTGGCTTTTACCCTGTTATTTTTTAAGATTAGACTCTTTTTTAAAAGGTGGAAGGTTATGGCCTTCAATAGCACAGTACTTGTCTTTTCCCTAGCTTTGAAGCTCTACTGTCTCCTCTGGACAAGAATGCCCTGTTATTTACAATATACAGTACTATTTCCAGGTTACCATCATCTGACAAGTCATTACAATGGTGCTGAAGTTAATTGCAGAGATAAGAGGGAGGGAAGCAGGGAAGTGCCTCTATTTAGTATGGTACCTATTGCTTCTCGCTGCAATAGTGTCAACATTTCCACAGTACCTGCCTTGTTTCTAGGCACTGATAACACCCATTCCTTGAAAAAAAAAAGCTTTTCTAGCCCAAAATAGAATGCAATGATATTATGCCAAGCTTAATGAAAGTTCTTTACTTCAAAAAACTAGTAAGCAAACAAATTAAATTGGTTAATTGATTCATAATACAATTTAGGGAAAAATCACTCTTAAATGACTCTAGTACATGCCTAGTTAAGCAACTGTATAAACATATGCACAGTGGAATTAAGCTTCCAACAGTCTGCAGTGATTTAAACACCAGGATGCACTGCTCGTAAGTCAGCCTTAGGTCAGGCTGAGTTTCTAACACATGGCAAATGTCAGCATCACACAATTCACCCCAGTTCCAAACATCCACCTGTGCTGGGAAGCAAGGACCTGCACAGTGCATCCCTGAAGCATATCACTTAACTTTTTAACTCTCCTTCTACAGTCTGTCTTTAAGAAATTCTTGCTCACTTTGAATATTTGCAGTGGGTCTTTGAACTGAGGAATGTACTTTTTATGCATTTTACATTGTTATGAAGAAGGGTATTTATCAAAAAAAAAAAAAATTAAGGAGGTGGTAATTTGCAGTTATAGCCCCCCCCCCCCAACATTAGGGGTTCTCCTGAAATAGTTCCTT
>JANIJG010016407.1:18543-28840 GCA_024611175.1 Megaceryle torquata
TTCCCAAAACAGTACTCCCCACCTTCCTCCCTGCCTCCCCTCCCCCCCCCCGACACCTCAAAGCTGAATAACGTCTTTGCTCAAAGTATAAAGTAGTATGCTTTAGAAAGCCAGCTTATCAGTAGGTCCCCGCACAGGTATGTCATCCGTATTTATCCTTCAACAGAATTACAGCACTGCTTCCTAAGGATGTTTCCTTTATAAGTGTTTATGGGCTTTTACTGTAACCCATTTTTATGATTTTTCTAGGGGATAATGTCAGATGTTTTACATTTTAAATCAGTCACTGTTAAAAACAAATAAGTTAAGTACTTACAGCAAGATCTACTTGTATATTTGTTCCAATTATAAAATCCCACAGGTCAAATACAGTTTTTAAACATTATTGAGAGAAAATACCTCCCTTACTTGTTCTTGTCTTGTCAACTATCTGTGAAACTAACAACAGAATTTGAACATATTCCTAGAGACAGACAAGTTTTCAGGTTTATCTAAGTGTATAAACATGACTAATTTTTACAACATAAATAAAAGCAGGGGAGGGACTTGCATTTCTGTACTTATTTTCTAGTGAATTATCACGGTACTACAAACTAAGTATTCACAATCTTAAAAAATCAAATAAACAAAAACACCAAGGCCTTCCTTGAGCCTATGGACATTTTTTTTTTTTTTTTTTTTCACCTTTAATACTCAGGTTTGCTCTCACAGCATCTGAGAGTGAGCTGCTGCCCCCAGCACTTTCTCTTCTGCAGCTCTGAGAGAATAAACGTGACTTAAGGTGCACAAAGAGTCAATCATTTTCTTGTAAACATTACTCTAAACGGATTCTATTGCTCTAGAAGGACTCAAGAAAATGACACCATAACAGCAATCATCCTGCACCATTGTCCTGTAATATATAACTATGGAGATGCACTAACCAGCTACAAAATACTGTTGTAAAACCTGCATTGATCATTGTGGTTCTTTATTTGTTTAAAACTAGATGACCCACTTTTAGCAGATATTAAACAATTAAGTATATTGTAGTTAAATACTTTATTTCCAAAGAATGGATGTAACTATAAAAGTGATTGCAGTTTATGTGTTTCCTGTATTACAGGAATAATAAGTGAAGACAGAAAAAAAAAGAGTGGAACTTGAAGGCAAAGGGAAGCAATTCCATCTCACCAAAAGCATATCTTTATATGTCTAAAAACATGCATTACAATAACAAAACCAATCCTAAACCATGTCTTAATTCAGTCTACCTTGCATATCCTAGCACAAAGGCATCTTGCCTAGCATGAACAGGGGATATGGTTTTCCCCTCAAACTCTGCATGTACAAAATTAACTTGATTAATTTTTTGCCTCAACAAGGTGTTTTATTTCTAACCATTAGATTTGCTATCTGTAAATCATTGAACCTCTAAGAATACCCTAAAACCTGAATACATAGATACTCATTTCCTGAATGTTCACTTTGGAGACCAGAGAGAATAGGACAAAGGACAAGAGAGACATTTTGCAAGTTATTCAGCAAGGAAGTCTAATCAGAGTCTTGCCCAAAAGCTTAAGCAACATCATTTATATAAAGTTTTTATTACAAACAAAATGGAAATGCCCACATTGTCCCTATTACACAGCACAGTGCCAAGACCCTTTGAACCATACAGTTACCAGGAAAGATAGAGGCATCTCTAGCAAATGGTTCATTTGTTCCAGCCACAGAACTTCAAAGAACAGAACAAATATTCAGCTCAATGTATATATATATATATGTATAAAAATCCACAGCAGTCATCTGAGGGTAAAATAAAATATAATTTTAGAGCCCACTCACTCCAGCAAGCTGATCTGAATTATATTGCGTGGCCACAGTATCAAGAGAGCAGGTTTATCAGTCATGCTACCAGCAGATTAACTTGTCCAGTGCTGCTGAATTTACAGGAATCTGAGAAAATGAGTACAATGGAATGGAACCTAATATTCCTACCTTCAGTGTAGTACAGGTAGTAAAGAAAGAAATTTTGATAATATCATAGATGCAGGGAAATTAATATTTAAGTATTAATACATACTTGGTTGTATGTTTTATAAAACATTTAGGTTACTAAAATATGATTTAACACCATGAGCTACTCCATATTTTAAACACAGAACCTATGGCCAGTGGACATATTTACTGATGAAAAATTAATTTTACTACATTACCAAAAACATACTAGGTAATTAGGTAATGGACTAAGTACCGTAAACATAAATATCTATGCTGAAAACAAGCTTATGGAGGATTGTAAAAATCAATACTGAAATTTCCAATAGCATACATATGCAGATTTCTGCATATTTAACTAGTATTCTTGTATTTCAGAAGTGTCAATAAATTAGAGGAAATTTTGTTTCACATTAATTTATATGAAGAAGTATGTACAAAGTCCATCAATTACAGTGATAGAAGTAATTAGGCTTTCAGTTCCTATGAATTAACAATGCATCATATTCTTGGTAATAAGCAGCATGCATGATTATCTCTGACTGTATCTATATTCTTAATTTTTAATGAATGTCATAGTATGTATGCAGATTTTAATTGACAATAAAAACATGTAGATTTATTAGTTATTTTCACCTTTATTAGTTAAACTTGTGCTATGTTAATGAACCTAATGCATACTAAGGGATATTTCTTAGCTAGCATACTATTGAATGTACTCATTGTTATGTACTTAGATGGGATAAGTTAGAGCCATAACAGTTAATAGCTAAACTGGTGAATATGGAACAAGCCACCTGCATTCTGACTTTACATTAAAGTAATTGAGAATCTATAATGAAGACTTAACACAGAAGGTAACATACCCTGTTGCAGACAATGCAAGTGCTAATAGACTCCCAAAAAGGTTGTTGGAGTTACAGCGAATAGTTCACCAGTATTTCAAATGGTTCCTTGTTTGGCTGGTTTTGGTTTTATTGTTATTTTTTGGGGGTACAAATATAAGATATAATTTGTTATACTTTTATACAAAAGCTTTTAGCCTTGACTGTTACAGAGAATCTAGTTGCAAGAAGTGATGATTTTACAAAATGTAGCATATGATGTAACTGCACTAAATGTTTTTTGTCAGAACTAGGCAATCTTATTGTATAGAATCATAAACTGATGAAGACACATTTCAGCAGAGTTAGAGTAGATAAACTAAAATTATCAATATTAATGCAAACCTTGATATACATGTAAACTTCATTATCCATTTCATCATTTATTTATTTATTAGAAAAATATTACTCAAAATATTGTTTTCCAAAACATTTGTATCCTTCCTTTTTCTTGTCTTCATTTTTTCACATGTATATACACTGTTACAACCTACAAAATGCTGTAGTGCTCATTTAATCAGTATGGTAAGTCATTGCAGCCCTTTTTCACAAGAACTAGTGAACAAGGACTATGGCTTCATTTAAAATGTACTAGCAATTCAGTTATGATTACTACTAAAGAAATGGCATTAGAGAAATATCATTAGTCATAACATATGCTTAAGGTCTTTTTATTTATTTAAACACATTTAATTAAAGTATACAGAAGAAGGGACACACGAGTAAAGGTCTATTTCCAGGGAAAATAATGAGGACAATATTAACATAATTTTGTTTTTATTTCTGTACTTGTATGTGTGGACTGTCATTCATTTAATAGATTCATGTTTGTTCTGATATTTTCTTTGCTATCTTTCATTTGCAAGCCTTTTGGCACCTAAAGCACCCAGGGCAATAAACAACTTTCTAACATGTGTCATCTAGAAAAACGTATTGAACTCAAACACTAAAGGACCAGAGGCCACAACCACATGAAAGTCACACTTCATTTAACATCTATTACACCTCTCTTACTCCCCCTGCCCATCCTCCCCCATACTTTCTTTTTCTCTAGTAGGCACAGTGGCAGTCTCCATTGAATGTTTATGAACCCCTTCAGGGAAGAGTTTTCAGCCTCTTTTGCTATGCCATTCTGCAAACTGATGTTTGAAACAACTCATTCTTTTAAAATTCATGAATTTAATTAATGTCACATCCTGTTTCTCCATCTCATTGGACTTAGAACATTCATTTAGTGTTACTGCCCAGACCATTTTCCCATTCATAGCAGTACCAAAACCAAACTGTGGCATTTTGATTTTGGTTTTGTTTGGTTTTTTTTCCTCCTATTTCACAACAAACGATTGCGTTATCAAATTTTATGTACTACCAGATGCATATTTCAGAATTTTTTGTTACTGAGTATATTTTTTAATTATATTCTACAGAAACAGGTATCCAATTGGTTGTTTTGCAATATACTCCAGCTGTCATCATCAAATATTTTCTAATTTATACCTACTGGGCAATAGAATTTTACAAAATTCTCTTCTTTCTATTGATTATCCAAATATCTTCCTGAAACATAACATATCAGAAAAAAAATGTTTATTTTCTCATCTTGTATTGGATTGCCATTTTTTTTCTCATATAAGTATTTTTTAGATTGTATGGATAACTACAGATCTCTGCATACAGTTCAACAAAGAACAAGGTTTAAACCAGGTGGTCAAAAAGCAAAGAGATTCCAGAGCAGTTCTCATCTGAAACATTACCCAAAAATCAGATGCAGCTCACATGTAGGACAGCTCAACCACTCTAATGCTCATGAAAATACAGCTATATGGACACATAAAGGGAGAGAGAAGGGCTAGTATATGGAATCCTTTTGAAGACCTAACATCTTGATATGCTGAGGGAAGTGTATGCAGTGGATACACACAAAATAAGTTTTCTTTCTACAGTTACAACAAAAATTTGTTAGGTTCTTTAGGTTAAAGAAGAATGGAAATGCAGCTATTACATAAAACACATGTTATTTAAGTAAACAGAAAATATGAGGTAGGAGCCCAGGAGGAGATATATTGAATTTAATCATAGATTACCAAAAAACCAAAAAAACCCAAAATCCCAAAACTTTAGAATTTCCTAGAAAAGGTTTTAGAGAGAAGATATAAACAAACATCATCAAATTAATCTCTTCATTGCTCCTAATCTCCTGTGCTGTCATAGGATTAGCAACTTTTGATCTCATTTTGATCTCATATCAGATATTAAATTTCACTTCTACACAATGGCTTGTTGGAGAAAGGGGTTGTTTAGTGGCAGACAAAATAGAATATATTAGATGAAATTTTTTGCTGCTTTTCAGTTGGAGATTTTTCTCTACTAGCCCATTATTAAGTAGCCACAGGAGCTTCTCTGAAGGAGGAATTAATGCAAAGAGTATCACAGCTGGAATACATAGGTCACACTAAATAATATGTTAATGTTCCTAATATGAATTGTTACCTTCAACATGGAACAAGTCCTGGAAACAGGAGATGCTTTCACACATTTACTGTGAAGTTTTGGATTACAAACATGATGCAATGGGGGCAGCAGCAACATCTTTATGTACTGCGTTGTTAACCCTTCCATTTGTACAAATCAGGGTAGGGAAGACCAGACCTGAAGTTCTGTGATAACCTGGAAGATTTTTTGAATAACAAAGTGATGAGAGATACACAAATCTCTACCCTCACATGGCCCAGAAAAGCCTGCTTTAAACAAAGGGTTTAATTCTCATTTTCTGAAAACTGTTCATGTTTGCATCAATCTCTCTGATTTATTAAACTCGTTGTTGTTTTAATTCTGTCAAGTGTTTTCTTTAGTGGGAGCATAGTATTTCTGTTTCCATTTTTGCAACAGTGCCCTGGGAGGCTGTCTGTGCCTGGCAGAATGAATCCCACTCTTCAGCAGCCAGAGAGATGTACAGAAGAGTGTGCAGCACTGAGAATGATTACCAGGAAATAAAGTAAAGCTTAAAGGAAGGAAAAAAAAAAAAAAAAAAAAAGAAAAAGAGACCATGGGGTTTTATTTTTTAAAATCCATTCAACCATCTCAGGTTTGGATTAAATATAAAACTTCAGCCTAATAGGATAGGTTGAAGGCACCAAATATAAAATCTCTGCTGTACTACTGGGCTATTCTGCTGCACAGTCAGAAGAGAAATTAAAGGCAACTAAATATGCATGCTTTTGATTAAGTCTTGCTCTGGCCTGTAGCTGACAACAGATGCAGTGCTAACAGATAGGCAAGACTGTCTACAATAAAAGTAAGTAACATACAGTTTGTGTATACATATTGATTTTGTGGTGTTTAGTTTATTGCAATAATTGTTTGAGTAATGTGAAACACACAGATGTACTTTTGCAAAAGCACTCAGCAGTTTTCAGAATCACTTAAATACCATAAATTGGTACTTCTTGAAAGTCTCAGCTTAGTCATATAAAATTTCAGGTGATAATATGGAAATAGCATCAGTCTGCTCACTGCAGCTCAGTGATTCTTAAATTAATTTCAGTTCAAGAATCCTAAATATATGATTGTCAGACCAATATGTTTACCAACATATCATATTTTAATAGATCTCTGGACACATTAGTGGCACAATCACTAGGGTTTTTCTCTGCTAAAGCAGGCAAGATTGGCTCACTGTGTTCAGGTTTTCTTTCCACTTTACACGTTTTAAACACAAGCTTCTAGTCTGCAGTTTGCAGAACTTCAGTTTCAAAGACTGTCAATTAACCACAGATCTTCAGAAATGAGAGACTTGAGAAATCTCCTAGCAGGACCTCAAAAGTTGAATCCTCAACTTTCTTCTGCAGCTGTGGTCTGACTTTTCACAAAACCAGGAAGGAGAGTAGCACTCTCTCATACAATAATGTCCAAATTGTTAGGAGATGAAAACATGTTCAACAACAAACTATTAAGATATCTTGCTCATAAGCTGCACAGTGGGATATCATCAGTTTGAAATTTTTTTTTTTTCCAGTTCTGGACATAATTGGTCAGACCCTATATGCAGTATTTCATTACATCATTTGAGTGAAACCAACAGAACAACTTTGTAAAATAACCTTTTAAAGTATCATAGCATTTGATAAAGGAATTGAATGTGAAAGAAAAGAAAATCTACAATTCCATCATAGACACTACTAAAGACTTTTTTAATGAAATCCCTTACATAAAATGGGCTCACATGAAAAACATTAACAATTGCAAAATACTGGGGTACAGACAAAAGAGAGTCATCAAGGCAGCTTGAAAATTGTCTGTCTGGCCTCAGGGCTATTGCTGCCATATCATTATGGTCACCAATCCTGTACTTCCATTTTGAACCTGAAATTTGAAGTACTGGGCAAAGAAAATATTACTCTGAAGTAATAAACAGTAAATATATTTTTAGGGGAATATTTTTAAGTGTCAATATGAAAATGATTTAAAGGTAGAGGAAATTAAGAATCACTATGTCTAGGCAAGGAATGGAAAATTTTTAGAATAACTGCTTAAGCAGTATGAAATACCCAGATACACATTTTCAAGTACATTAAATACAAGAAAGCATCAGAGACTGTGGGAGTAAGAGGGAAGGAAGGATATTTGAAAGCATCTTGCTATGGATCCTGAACTCAATCTGACCGTAGGCTTGTGCCAAAAACCTATCAACCTAGGAGCAAATAGCTATTCAGTCAACTAGAGTGAAAGCATTTACCATTTACACCTCTCTGTTAATTTGTTATAGAAAACTGTGAGGTTTAATCATGCTAGTACAACAGGCAGCTACATTTGTGTGGATCTCTGAGGTAACAGTGATTACATGCCTGCAGAAAAGAACTGCAGAGCCAAGAATAGAGCAGAGAATCTACTTGGATATGTTTTGAATCCCCTGACTACAGATATTCACAGACTCACATCACTAGTTTGAAGAGATGGTTGACTATTCTCATTGCTGCACTGCTTAGTCTGAATGCAGAAGAGTGGACCAGCATGAACTATGAATCAACAACATTAATCCTTTTGCATTGTGATAGGGGATTCCTCTCCTCTTTATAAACAACACAGTGCAAGTACAGCCTTTCTTTAATGATAACATTCTTAAACTTAACACGTTGAAAAGCAGAGTCAGCATTTTAGAGAAATCAGAAACTAGAATAATGAAAAGGAAATAAGGCAAAATACAGTACAATAAACAAGCTCTGGATGAAAAAAATAGAGTAATTCTGGTCAAATAAAAGAGCAACACCAGTTACTATCAGTTGATGTTCTAGCTCTAGGGTTTTTTTTTAGTTTTCGGTGTTGTTTCTTTTCCCTTCTTCTTTCTTGCAAGAGGCTATTAAGAAATGAAATTACTGAGAATATAGTCCAAGGAAAATGGCATAAGTATTGTTTCCCTCTTCCCTCAACTCCACACTGTTTCCAGAGCTGAAAGTGTACTGGCAGCAAATTACTCGTTTGTGACTCAACTTCAGATAAGAGCTAATATTTTGTCATGAAATAAATACTGGCTGATAGTCAGAAAACAATAGTATTGGGCAGGTTGAAGTTTGCAGGTGCCAGAAAATGATTCTGCAAAGCAATAATTACATCTGGGAAGCAATAATGTCATCTACTTTTACACATTGCTTTGTCCCAAATTAACTGTACTGTAACCACTTAGGACAGTTGAATGTTGTTATGGACAGCTTATTGAAAATCTCCCTTCAACATTCAATAACAAAAAAAATAGTACAGTGCTAGGCAAAACATGTGCATCTTTTTCTAGGTTGTGCCTGTATTATGAATACACAAGGAAACAAAGACATGGGAATCCTTCTAGCTGATGACAGTTAGTCAATCAAATCCACAGCTTCAAGATACCTTTAGAAGGACAAGTGAGCAGATGCCTAAAGCATGTTTTTCTTTGCTCCTGATCAATTACTTATTTTGGTCAGTAGTCAATATCTCAGGAATGGTTTTGATACATCAAGAAGCACCCTCAGTGAGTGAGTGCTTTCCTTCCTGCAGTTGAAATGGTAGGCAAACATGTAACAGGAACAATGTAATTTGGATTATGCATCTCAAGACACTCCTTAACCAATTATTTAGAAACAGTGAATTTATAATAAAAACAACTCTGTAAAGAGTGAACCTCCACAGGTAAAAAAAAGACAAACCAAACCCCAAAGAACTTCTACAGCACTTAATTCTCTGTTGAGTAAATATCTGTTTCCCCCACAGTAACAAATATTTCAGTGTCCAAAAATATTGCACATTTGCTGCTGTTACTGTAAACTGGAAAGACACCTTTAGCATAAATGGATAATGAAGATATCATGTACCCTGATAAGGAGGTTTCAATTTTCTTAAACAGATAATTTCTGCTTTGAAGCAGAATTACTACTTAATCAGAGAGTTCTTGCCTACCTTTTGTCTTGCTCTTCATCCCTTTTTCAGATTTTTTTTTCTCCTGTATTTCAATACCTTATTAGGCCCAGATTTACTAGTACAGATTATTAAGACTCATCATTTGTGATTTAAAATACTAAGAAATCTAAACCAAATTATATTTTCTTTCATATTCACTATTATATTCACATTGTGTGTATTTACCATATCTAAAAGTATGTCTTTGTAGCTAGTATCTGAATTCTTTAAACTTATTGCATTAGACCAAAAATTGTTCTGCTAAAAATCATCCACAGATGTATCAGTTCAAAATTATAATGAAAATAAAATTTGTTATTTTGTGAATCACTAAACTAAAATAATTATAATTCTCTTATTTTGCTTAGAATTGAATGTCTGGGTATGCTACAAGCTTTTCTCATAAATAAGTTAACTAGACAATGGTCCTTGACATCATAAAACAATTCAAATGGAATTTTTCACTTTAAATAGCCTTTTTAAATACATGGCACCGGAGCTAGGGAAACATAACAAATGTGCTTTGCAGATGTTTATATGTACTAAAAGAAAACTGAAGTCCTTTCTTTATGTGAAAATTGTATGATCATTCATTTTGCTTATTTTAATAAAAAATTGATATAGGAATATCAAATATGTTTACCTTTAAAGTGAAAATATTCTGATGTTTCATTTTGTTTTGTTCAGTTGCATTAAAAATTTACATAAACATTTTGAAAGCAAACCTTTTATAGATGAAACAAATGTATTTTTCATGTTTAAGTCAAACATATCTTTACAAATATATATTTTGCAAGAATAATAAGTAGGTATTAACCTACAACAAAGATTGTAGACAGACAATAGGCCTGGGCTCCTTTTAACTGAAGTTGTCCTTTAAACATAATATTCACCTACTATACTTTCCTTTGTATACATGGAACATCATAAGGAGAGAGCTCCGTGTCCCTTCCTAAAATTGCCTGAAATAGGACACATCCTCTAATGTTTACTTTAGTCCAGTATAA